>VOMN01078217.1:0-13145 GCA_014899125.1 Orchestia grillus | reverse complement strand
AGGCCAAGTTTTGTAGCGTCTAATGCAGCTCCGAATATTTATTACCGCAGGCGCATCTGCAAGGCAACGAAAATCTAATTATTAAGGGAAATTTATCGTTCTTTGCCAGCCACCTGACGTCGTAGCTTTGGCTCAGACTCGCCATAGAGTGATCGGTCCTGGGACAGAAGCTGAGGGACTTGGCGAATCTAGACATATTGTTTCTGTAGAGGGAGACGAAAAAAAATTTCCCTAGGTACAGATCACATTTTCAGAAGCTTTCTTAAAAGGCCACACATAGTGAGTGTTACAGGACGATTACAAAAAGAGACCGTGAAATTTTCGTTCACCTGCTTCGGAGAATCTATATGTGTTTTTTTACGCAAACCTGAACCTTTCGGTGTTTGATTTGAACAGAAGTCTTGAAATGCAAATTTGAATGAGTTTTGAAATATTGAGACTCGGATGTATTTTTTGGAGTGCAAAATAGCATGTATGATTGTACAATAATTCATATCTCTCGCTGCCATCACAACACAAGCTACAGGTAAAGTTACTGATGAAAACCGGAAAAAAAGTTCAGTCCAAGTTTAAATTGATATTTTCTCCAATCCCAGACTTTTTACCAAGTCTCAACTCCAAAGCCTCTGAGGACTTGAATCAATAACACAAGTCAGAGCTCAAAACTCAAGGATTCAAATAAGTTACATGCCAAAAATGAGTTACATTTGCGTCTTTAAAGAGACTTTATAAATTTTAAATCTTCCCTAGCAGTCAAAATAGTTGAACCACGTCCTCATTATTTAGGTGAAGGGGCTTTATATATTTACTGTAAATTTTATTTTCCTAAATATTGTTTTTTTCGTCCCAGTACATGCAAGAACATTTATAGAACATGAATCGTAAACAAATTTTTTATGATATATTTCTTAACAAAAACCAATTTGGATTATTCTTAAACTTTAAGTCGATACGTTGGGATAATTTCGTTCTTTCTCCAGTACTCAAATCTAGCACATTAAGCTTCAAAAACATTCTCTAAAATTATATTGCATGTGGCTAGCAATCAAACTGAAGAACGTCATTAAAAATAATTTATTTTTTGAAGTCAACATGAAACACTACGAAACTTTTCCAATATACTCGCCACTGTCTGAAAACGAATCGTAATTTGTAAGTTCATTTCATTTCCATGAACTGTAAATTCATTTCCCTCCCAGAGAAATTAACATTGAGGAATCGATATTCTGTACGTCAAAACTGTATCAATAAAAATTTCGGGCGGTTAACTTTTAGTTAGATCGTAAAATTATCTTTCACTGCTCATATCAGTAGCAATTTATTCTTGAAATTAAACTTTCATTCGCACGAGACGCAATAAATAAATTACTGTTTACAATAGAACCTCTAAAAATCTAAATTGTCCGTATTTTTGGAAGGTTCCGTAACTTTTTATTCCATGAAAAGCTGTTATTATTCACTTTACATTCACTTTTTTTAACATAGGCCCGAAATTTTCAAATCTCCTCAAGCCTTCGTATATGTTCCGCTGCGAACGCTGCTCTGGCCTGAACAGCTCCTCTTCGTTCGCATCTGGAAGAAAAGTCTTCTTTTACTTCCCAACAGCTTGTTTGTTTTGTTATTCAGGGCCGCCTAGAAGCCGACATTTGTCCCCAATTTAGGTGATGTTCCAAGTCCATAACATTCGAAAACCTGAAAATTTGAATCCTTTTCTTGCCGTGAACGACATGTCTGTATTCGTTCCCACGACTCGAGCACCTGTTTTGTTATACGGCACTGAACGGAGCTGCCGGTCATTTCATGCTGAATTTTTTCGATTTTTGGGTAAATATTTTCTTCATTTTAAGGGTATGCTGTTCCCACATTGAACGTAGGAATGTAGTTGTGGGAAGATACCGAGAAGCTAATTTTAACTTCACTTTTCTTTCAAAAGATATTTTTTATTCAACGTTTATAAGATTTGATGACTCAGAGTATCGTATAAACAAAGAAATATTGAAAAGTTAGAGAAATGCATATTACGGTAATCGATTTTTCTGTCTTTCGAAATCGAACTTACACAATATCTAGTGTCTTATTTTGTAACATGGTTACTCCCAAGTACCGTTCAAAGAAATTGACATGTAATATGTTCTATGTCATGGCTCATAGCTAGAAGAGTGCGTACTATGATCTACCACATTTTTTCGTACAATAAAAAACGAATATTTATTAACCTGAATTCCCACAAAGTGCTCTTTTATTTTCCTGCAAACTTTGATTTACACCCTTTTTTAATTATTCCGCTCCTGAATTTATTCTCATCGTTGACTTATTTGTTCATGTAATATGCATTTCTTTTCATCAGCCAACATTTCACCTTTTCGGAACCTGCCCTCGCTTTTGTTCCTGATAATTTTTGATTTTGCTGTTGCCTCCGTTAGGAATTAATACAACTTTACATTTAACGCAAACTTTGCGCGAGTACCTATGCCTCATTAAACCAATACAGCAGAGTAGTGAAAAGACTGAGTTCTAAAGCATGCTCCTGCGTTGACTTAATTACGAGCACTTAATTTTCTCGATCCCTTATTGGAGAAACAGTCAGTGGCTGTAGAGTAATGATAGTCTTGGTTAACTGCTCGGGAGAAATGTTAAGGTAGAAAATCCTGAAACACTGAAGAAAAAGTAACGAATACTTATGGTAATTCGCTTTGTTGAAGGACTGCAAAAAATACGTAATGAATGTTGGATATTTTCTCCCTTTTTCATATTTTTTTGGCATGATATGTTTTTTAATATTTTTTAGAAACAATATTGAATATTTTCTTTGCACTGCGCCTAAAAATTAGCAAGCAATTCATTGAGGTACTCTACACAGCTTTTGAATGTATGTACAGTATGTATGGATACGATGAATAAAATTGAGTTTACAATTAGTTTACAAATGTTTTTTATAAATTTCTTCAAACAACCTTATGTTACGAAGAAATTTTTAATTGAGGCATCGAAATGGGCGATTATTCGTAGTTTTACGATAGGGAAAACAAAAGTTCTGTGTCACTTCATCGAAGAAGCAAACGCCGCTTCATAACACTCCCCAACGCTGGCGAAGATGCATTCGAGCGAACCACACGGTGCAGGATAATTGCATTAAATTTTTTATTACGTTCGTCAGTCAGACAATTTACTGGAGCTGAGGAGAGGGCAGGGAGATGTGTTCGACCAATCACCGACTTTGTGCAAGAATGGCGCGCTGAATAATCACCATGAGACCAAATTTCAAGGCATACTGCAGCAAGATACGTACACCAAGAGACAAACTCACGCTTGGTGAAAGCTATTTACTTCTACTAAACTCGGATCTTACAAGGATTCCACTATAATTACGAGTTTCAACTTCATTGATGAATTTTATTTCTTACCTAATTTCTGCATACTTTTCAGGCTCTCGCACCGTATCCTGCATCGGTGAGATTTGAGTGAGCTGCGTGCCGGGGGAACTTTCTAGCGGATAATGAGAATTTCATGTTAACAATACGTTATCTCGTTATGAATGAGGTTGAGCAAACGTTTTTTATTGGTAAAATGTACGTTTTTTTTATTTCAGGACAATTGTTCGAATTACAGAAATATTTACACGTGAAATATTTACACGTGAGGCTTGAACTTCGGATGTGGTTGCCGTGTGCACTGGACGTATCATATCTTAGCTTTAGCTCAACCTGTCGCAGAAGTGCATCTATATTTTTTTTTTTTATTACCATGAGTCATTTGTAAACGTGTACAAGTGATTATTAATTATCAAATAAAACTACCCATTACGGAACGAGCCTCTTAACCCTGCCCTTGTTTTTAATTTTCAGACATTTCATTAACTGTTTTATTGATTGTTGTAATCAGAGTGATGGATTTGACTAGGGAGCTGTGACTGAGGTAAGCAAAAAATGCTCGCGGGTCCAGCCTATTTCAGGTAGTGAACGTCATCAATTATTTGGATTTTGTTAAGTTTGATCCGTCTCATGTCTTGTTCAGCTGACTAATTTGATTTTTCGCAATTATTTGCTGGATTTGTTCGTACATTTTTGTCAAGTTAGAAATTAGAGAGGAAAATCACTAGGCAAACATTGTATGCTTAGATTTTTACTTGCTAGGAAGAGTTAGTATTTAGCTCAAACAATTGAACTCGTACTTATATTTCATATTTGAGTGTTATTTAATTTCATCTCTTCTGATTGACTTATTTCATCAGTTGATTGTTCATCTTGACAATTTTGAGATTTTGGTAATGCATAATATTATTTTTTCGCTAAAAAATGATATCTAGTTTTTCACTTTTTTATCGTTGTTTCTGTTTTGAACCATGGTATAAAGGCCGAGTGTGCCCCTCTTCCCATCCCCCATGGTCAAGATTATCTTGCCTTCTATAAGCTTTATTGGGTATTTTCTCTCCTCTATGGCAACCTGTAAGCTCTACTTCCTGCAATAAATCTCACCGGGTAACGAACTGAGGATTCTCCTATTCTATTCCCCACACCCCCTGGTAACGGAGAGGAACATTCCATTTCATTCAAATTCAACGCCAGTCGACAATACCGAACGTTTCTTGCTACAGCTCTGAGTCAGTTAGCTCTTAAATTTTCTCATTGATGATTTGTGTGTCCAAAAATTTTCTTTCAAATCATATTGTTATGCACTCCTAAAACATGATCGCTCATCTTCTTGAGCTTGAACCCTAACGGTCCTCATAAGAGTGGTAATATCGGCATTTTCTGAGTGTTTTCTGGGAACTTGAAGTTTTGACCACAAGGTGTTCTAAAGTGTCTAACATTCCATTGATGAAAGATAAAAAGAAGTACCAACTTGATCACAAATAGAAAACTGTTGAAAAAATTTGTGTCCATGTTGGTACTTCTTTTATCCTAACAATTTGATTTCTAACTAATGACCCCATCTAGCATTCAATAGATATCATTTCCGTACCACTTTGGGGCCCTCAAACTTTTTTTTTGTGCTATGGCCCGGTTATTATTTTATTCAAAGAGATACACGTCAGAACTGTCCCGAAGTATCGAGGGAAGAAAGGAGCATACTTTTTAAGAAAATTTGAGATAAGGATCGTACATTAACACAACGGTAAGAATTCCAAGTATAATAGTACATAGCCAGACGTGCAACTCTTTTATTCGTGAAATAATTATATTGAACTCTTTCATTGTATTTTAACTAAATTATTCAGTGGAATCAATTACTGTATCATGAAATTTTATTTACTCGTAAATTGGACTAGGGTTTAACATTGTTGACTAGCTATCATTATTGTTATGAGCTTTCTCGAAACGTAACGATTTAAAATATTCAATTTCCACGTAAATAGGGCAGGCAAAAATGGAATATTCATCGGCCTCTTGAATGCTTGACTTTTGCATTGCCTTGGCAAGCGTAGCTTGAATTTATACGAAAAATTCGTTTATCAGCATCTACCAAAATTTCTCATAAAATACATATCCATTAGTGTAAATTTAGTTGACCAACTTTTCTTTTAAAAAACGAAGAAATATAGCGTCCAAAAATTCGATTCCCGTATACTAGATACCCGTTTCGCCCATTCCCCTCGAGAATTTTGTAATTTTTTTCCATTTAAAACGGGTTGTGTAAAACAACTCGAAAGCTTGGAAAAATGAAACTTTTCCCAAAGGTTCTCCATATTATCCCTAGAACAGAAATATGTGTAATCCATCAATGTGCAATTGCCTCTACATATAAAATACTCATTTATAACAATGCAGACGTTTCTTTAAATAGCTTATTTTTAACTTTCGAAAAGTTTGTACAGCAACGGACGAGTAGACCAAATAAGGGGAAGGGACTTAGTAACCTTGATCTTCGAGGTTTAATTTAAAGTTCTTCGTAAAACTTTAACGGCTTAAAAACGGACTAATTTGTGAAAGCTTTTTATCGCCCCTCCAGCTTGTGCCCTCCCAAATGGCTCTTCGAAGTATTGCTTGAACTCGAGCTTCGATTCAATAAAATGCTATATTTGCCCTGGTCATCTGCACTGACGTTCTAAAAGATTTGCCATGCTCGTAACAAAGAGGAATACTGTGTAATTCGAGGAAACTAATGTGCGGAAAAGCATGATTATGTGCACTGATACACAACCTCGCACATTTTCTCTGTACCAAAACATGTTTCTATTTTTCATCCCATGCATGAAATAACTCCCCGAATACAGTAAATTTCGCTCTCTTAATTCGCGGTGTGTTTAGTGCGTTTATTCTTTACCCTTCCGTAGAGGATTAGATACTCGCACTCAACTTACAAAAAAAGGATCAAGTAAAAAATTAGGCGACACGGTCTCCCAGTGCCGGAAACTTAAAGCCTTCGTGTTCTTAATGCGAACGAAGTAAAAATAGCTCGGAGCGAACAAATGGGACCTAATTTCGAATGACATGTTGGCACTGCTCATGCGTTCAATGCTGTTTCTTCTGTTCATAGGGACTGGCGAGATAAATTAGAGCAATTAATTTCCTTGTTGTTACTCACTTTGAACTCAAGAATCTACTGGTCTTCCTTACCAACCAAACGTCGTGAATCTCTGTACCCTGTACGCTGTGAGACCTAGACTCTGTGAACACAGCGTTGTACTTTAATTTTTGCATGGTGTCCCTGATATGCAATTATTGCATTTTTTATACTATTCTTAGATATCTTAATTATAGAAATAGAGGACGTCCAAGATTCAAGTTTTTAGGTTGAATGAGAGACTTCTTCATGATTTTTTATGTTTTAGAGTGAGCTTTCAACGACCTGCGCGAAAGATTCATTCTGAGGTAGTTTCACGGAAATGATACTTGTTGATCAACGAGTTAATCTTCGGAGCCCAACCTCAGAAAGTAATTTCATTTCCACAAATCTTAGTTCAAATCGTTCATTCGCCTTCGACATCACGATGACTTAAAAACAATTTTTCACCTTTCGTAAAACGACTTAATATGCTCTACGGTTCGCCGGCGTCTAAGTACAAATTGCAGTACAAAAATAAAAATAATTGGTTTTTCTGTAGGACATCGCCATTAACAGTAACAAGAAACGGTTTTGCTACAGGTGGGCGTATATTCAAATACCTCTATTTTATCATAAACCCATTTTATACTAATACACAGTTGCCACTTGCTGAGTTGGTTAGTCCGTCCGTCTCTCAGTCACGCTCTTAAGGATTTAGATAGGAGAAAATTCCAGGGTCCGTATTCCTTAAAACTAATAGCGAGACTGTCAGATAAGGTAGTCCGTATCAGTGATACTGAAACTAACACTGTTTCATGTCAGAGTTGCCGCAAATAAGAGAGCATCTTAAGAATTCAGCGTCATTTGTCCCACCATTTTTGGCGGGGCGCGTCTGCTAGTCTGTCGTAAAGTACACCGTTTTTGTAGCTGGCTAGGCTAACATCTCTCCGTCTTCTTTATCAGTATTTCGTAGGAGATCCTCACTGCAAGCAGCGCTGGTGTGCGCCAGTAGGCTACTGAAAATCGTATTGTAAATAAATGTAATCTGATGGGAATTAGATGTCACGCTTGACAGAATACGATATGACTGTAATTCGGTTAGCCTAGTTTCGTCGCGACTAGTTGGCTTCCAATGAAGCGATGAGGCCCGTTAGTGACCGATTACATGCTTCACTGGAAAAATAACATAGTAAGTCCAGTCATTTTTGGAGGGGCGTGCAAATGGCTTTACAATAAGGCAAAGGCAGGGCTCCATGCAGACAGTTTGGGCTTTTGGTGAACTTCTATGAAGGAAAAGTACATCAAAAATTAATCAATATTACTGAAATCTTATGGTCAAACGTTTCATGAGTAAAACTCAAATTTTGCGTCGCTATTTATGGTGACAATACTAACACCCTACAGCGCTGGGTGAATTATTTACTTATTGAAATGCTAACAACGGAATAGAATTTACGTGACTTCGGTGGATCAAGAATTACATCAAAATTTCATTCACACTACGGAGTTAACGAGCTAGAATCCATCATATTTTACTTGTGACTATTAAAAACGACTTGTGTGCATCAAAGTTATCCTAGTGAACAATTTAAGTTCTGTAGCGTGAATCATCTTTAGATTCTAACACTATCACTCACAAACCTAACAATTTTAAAATAGTAGACGCACCCAGCCAAAAATGGCGGGACAAATGATATTAAACCCTTAAGATGCTCTCTCAGTCACGGCAACCTTCACATGAAACTGTGTTATTTTCAGTATCACTGATACGTACTGAGTCATCTGACAGTCTCGCTATTAGCTTAAGAATACGGACACGGGAATTTTCTCCTCTCTAAATCCTCAAGAACGTGACAGAGAGACGCATGGATGGACGGACCAAGCGAGTAACGCTGGGATATTTTTATATAAATGGAAAACTTTGCATTCATCTCCCGCATAGAGTGCTAGATCGGTTCCCGTGCACAACTGCTCTACAATCACCCACTGCAAATAACGCTTCGTGGTTCCAACAAACAACACAATCGCCCCCCTGCGTTGAACGCTACAGCGATTCCAGGGCACAACCGCTATAGTACAGTCGTCCTCTACGCAGATGGACTAGATTTTTGCGTAAATCAACCCATCAACTAGAGCGAACATCAAAAAGCTCAGAAAATATTTACGTCCCAAAAAGCACATAGATAATCTTATCTTATAAGAATAAAAAATAGATGGAGCTTTTGCTCCGTAAAAAAATAAATTGAAAATTATCTGTTTTTACGCAGACATATTCTCTCTAAGAATGGGAGGACTGCAGTGTAATTGTAGCGCATGTCCCTGGAAGTAATTTGAACTTTTTGCAATTAAGTTATATCAATAAAATTCACAATCATGAATCTCACTTCAGTCTTTCTAGTCATTTGATAAATTAGAGTAGTGCAATAAATTGATGCATCAACTTCTGAATTATATTTAAACCTGTTTCGTTATCCGAAGTCACGCCTTTTCAAAGAAATTTGAGGGTTTTTAGAGGTAACAAAAAATTTCAGCAGTCTTCTTATGGAATGCGACCTGCAAAACTCAACGATGAGATGAAGAAAATTTAACGAACACGCGTGAATACGTTAAAAAAATATTTTGAACTTAAGATTCGAATTCTGAACCGCACGGAAAAATGAACACAACCCCTTTTAATTGTTCCACAATCAAATTTCGTTAACAGAACAGAACTTCAACATTTCGTTATCACGCAGCATTTTATTTTTTAATTTCCACACCTGACGTTCTCATAAAACGGATCACAAAAGAATACCTGCAGAGAATAAAAGATAAAGATACCTGAAAATTACAGCATGATTCAGAGGATGGGAGCTCTGCAGCCTGCTGCCCGTGACGGGGACGTCATAAAAGTTGCCGTCCTACGTTGCAGTTGAGCATTAAAGCGCGGAGCGGCTTTCAGGGGTCGCATCCATTATAGAGGCTTCGTCGAGGGAACACGCTCGACTGATCGCCGGCTCTTACCTGGGAAGCGAAGAATACTTCCATGCCTTCATGCCTTAATTCGACTGCACTCACGCAGCTTTAGTCAATAAGAGTTATTTCTATCCTATGCAAGACATTTATTTATCATGCTCTGTAAATCTGAATTCTGTATATATTTCAAACTTGACGCAACACTAGAGACGGATGTAATATTACATGGGAAAAGAAACTGGGCTGCAGAGAACCGTGATCTGTTGTGTTTTTGACTCCCAAAAGCTCATGTGATGTCTTCCCTAAACGTTTTTTAAACCTACAAAGTGACAAAGTTTGGCGGTTTATTTTATAACCTATTCCAATACTACTTTTTAGCACCGATGAGTGTGTACCAAAATTGTGTAAGAAGTCTATATTATTCATAAAATACAATAAAAGAACTGAAAAGCAGCACAGGTCTTTAGTTATAGTCTACATTCTCATATCGTCTACGCCAATAATCGTAATCGGTAAAATGGGCAAAAAGAATTTTATCACTGCCTTAACTGAATCACTAATCTTTTACAGTTATATTGGTTCTAATTACCGTACAAGGCATTTCAACACCAGGTCTAAGCGTACTCGACACCTTTCATATAATTAAATAGGCCTGCAGTCGACGCTCAATCCACTCCCAACCATTTTCGACAGAGAATCTTAACACAAACTACCCCATCATCGATCAACCGAACAATGGCACGTCAGTGTTCATGGCGAGCACAGCCGTTGTGGCATAGCTGTGAAGCACAAAATCGCCTCCGAAACCTAGACTGTTGCCCGTCCGGTAACCCAGTTTACGCAGAGTTTGCTTTAACTGCTGGTCCACTGAGACAGCGACGTTATTTGGAGTATTAACTTGACTTACTAAGCAAACAGGGCTCGGTGTGCCCAAGTATAATTGCGTGCTTGGCCTGTAGCTGGGTTGTAGTACTCGGCCGAAGTAAATGGACTCCATGTGATGTGTGGCCGTGGCAGGCGAGTTCTCTGGGCTGTACAGTGACGTGATCATTGTGGTTACGGCGTCGGAGGAATTTCGTCGGTTTCAAAGACCAGAGTGCTGTACGTAACTTATGAGTGAACGGCAACGGATGTTGAAACGGATGGGCAAATGATCGAGAAGTAACAAAGTTTGAGGTATGATTCGAGCCTTAAAATTGAAATGACTGTTGATGTAAGAGATGTACTTACATAGACCGGCTAGAACAAATTCAGTGATCATCCTCAAAGATATTTTTTTAAATCGCCCGATAGCTCAAAAATCGAGAGAGAAAATTGTCTTCCAAACGTTATTGTTGAAGCACACACAAAACGCAACTAAAATTGCAAATAGTAGAGAGATATGTTCTACCAAGGTGCGAATCATTAATGTCGGAAATTATTTTGATTACATAATATTTAATCAACGCTCTTATACCATTATGTGAACTTTGATAGAATACGATATGATAGTGATCCGGCTAGCCTAGTTTCGTCGCGACTAGTTGGTTTCCAATGAAGCGATGAGGCCCGTTAGTGACCGATTACATGCTTCACTGGAAAAATAACATAGTAAGTCCAGTCATTTTTGGAGGGGCGTGCAAATGGCTTTACAATAAGGCAAAGGCAGGGCTCCATGCAGACAGTTTGGGCTTTTGGTGAACTTCTATGAAGGAAAAGTACATCAAAAATTAATCAATATTACTGAAATCTTATGGTCAAACGTTTCATGAGTAAAACTCAAATTTTGTGTCGCTATTTATAGTGACAATACAAATCAGCGCTAGGCAACTGAGGACTCATTCTTCCAAAAACAGGGGCATGAGTTCAGCAGGGAAATCAATGATGAAAGATTTGTTTCGTGAATTACAAGTCTTTGGGAATTTGTGTACAACTGTTCTGCAACAAGAATCAATCAATCATCAACTGATTAAAAAGCTCGGTGTTTTCAAGAGATAACAACCTATTTTGGACAAGAACTAGAAGTAATTTCAGTTGAACGGAAATAACTAAAAAGAACTTGTCAAATAGGTGAATGAAGTGAAAGATATCTTCATAGTCAATATTCAGTGATGTCAATATCATCAACGATCTAAACCTCTCTATAAAATATTGTCTTAGCATAGTAAATTGACTTTGACTCACGCTCCTTGTAACTTATTCCCTTAACTTATTCACTTATTCCCAGAAGATCTTAAGATTATTTATGGCAAGGTTCTATTTATTGGAAGTCTGTTTTTTATTACAATGAATTTTAAACAAGATTTTTATGAGTTCTTCAGCCTGTACGAATATTCTGTCGTTTGCAATTGCAAGAGGCAACAGTTTCTTACGTAAGCTTTATGGTGAGGTACAAAAAAATAGGTACCTCATTCGCAGTGTTTGAAGAATTATATATTCATGATATTAAAATGCTGTCAGGCCCACCAAAGTTATTTTGCTAAATTTATGTCACTAAAATTTTTTTATCGTATAATGGGGTAAAGATTTGATAATTCACAACTAACTTTCTGTTTTACCCACGCAGTTTCAAGGTCAAAATAGCTAGTTTTAAAATTTCTGTTACATATATCAAGCATTTCTGGGTCTCCTTCACAGTCTCGTACAATATTATACATGAATATTCATTTGAGCTCTGACAACACGAGCTCGCTCGTGTAGTTTGACCTTCGACTAGGCTTTCAAACCGCAGCGAACACAAGCTGAAATTAGTTTTTTTTAAATCGATGTAGGAAATTGGGTAATCCTTACCCGTAATATTTAACTGATGTATCGCTTGTTGTAACGAGTTGTTCGAAAATATTCGAAGTTGTCCCGTCATCGTTTGAAGCATTTTGACCAAAAAAATACAGTGCAAAACAAACACTTCCACTGCCAAATTTAACTCACTACCCCTTTATTGACGCCTCAGCCTGCGATACTCTCGCCACCCGACCAATCCCCCAAACGACTTGGCCGTTTTATAGATTCCCATTAATTGGTCTGTGACAAGTAAATGCGTTACTTTTTCACGTTTTTTCTTTATATAGGCCTTTGCACATAGTAATCTGGGATGGTGGTAATATAGCTGGACATTGAACATGGAGTTGCATCAAGGTCGTTGCACCAGGAGAGATCTCGATACACCTTTGTGGGTTACCTTTCACTCGTCAGCTCAGTGCTGCATAGCCGGGAAACGCGTGAGAGTGGGCATTGTTGTCCAATTTCTAAAAAGTACTTTGTATGTAAAAAGCATTATTTCAACTTAATGAATTACTGAAATAATTCAGAGTTACAATAACGTCTTCTCAATCCGTATAACTGAAAGCATATTGAAGTATAGAACCTGCAACGGTAGATTATGTTTAATTAAACAGCATTTAGTCACGAAGTTATAAAACTTTTATTACTTCTATGAAAATGATTTATCTCTTCGTAATACTGTAAATCAGTGAAGTTAGCGGGTATGGAGAGTAAGTTAAACCTTAGTTTTAAATACCGTAGACTTTGTGTCACGGTTGGCACACTTGAAAATTTATATTCCACCACCACATGCTTCAGAAAAGTACATCGTGACGAATTCTACGTCTGAATATGAGAATTAGATTTAGATACGCTCATAAATCATACATCTATGTCGGAATAAACTGCATTGTTCACTCGCGTTGACTCTCGTCGCGGATGGTCGATTGAAGCGTCGCTCCCGG
>VOMN01078198.1:0-10192 GCA_014899125.1 Orchestia grillus | reverse complement strand
AAGGGCCGGGATTTGCCGGGACCGGGATCCCGGTCGGTCCATAAGTACGAGGCGAAATGTTTCAATGTAAGGTAGACGTAGTAAACAAATTCTGTAATTTTACAGATTCATTCAGATATTCGACTGGAAGACATAAGAACGCTAATAACCAAAGCTTCTCTTCCGTTAGGAAATCCTGTCTATTCTCTTATGTGGAGTCAAATATTTAAATTCTGAAATTAATATTTTTCAGTCCTCGCTAGCATTTTGCAAAATACGTAAATTCAAAGTTTCATTAGAAGACCGCTTAAAAAAAACATGTAGTGATGGGTGTCGACTATCATTTTCGAATCTACGAATAACTCGTTGAATTAGGCTTTACTACCAAACCTCTAAAACGAAGGCTGCGAACACCTTATGAACAAAACACTGAAACTGACAGGTACTAGTGCACGTGGTCGTCAAAGGTGTTCCGACATCGAACCGCAGCTAGTACGAAACGAAGTCAACTTCCATCTTACTTACCTAAATATTGCACCCATGAAAGCTTACGGCATGTCTCCAGCACCGAACATGCCCATGAGAACAACAAACTTGAAAAAACAGGCTTTACCATGCATTCCATAATACTGTTTAAAGAACGACGTCTGCGGAACCCGCCTTCTAACTGGACGAAAGGAGGTAAAGGCTGGAAAAATGCAATAGCAAATGAGGTTTCTTCTCAGCAGTCTCATAATGAGGAAAATGTACGTCTGGGACTTAGTGCAGACAACGTAACGAGGTCTAACACATCAATAGATCGTTACAGAATCTGAGGATAGGCCGACAAATTCCAAGTCTCAAGAAGGAATGAACTCTCTTGAAAAATAAGTTACAGACTATCAAACAATACAATAGCATTCCGTAATTTTAATGAAAAGTTGGATAGATATTTACAAACTTATAATTACCGTTAGACCCTCGAAACGGTGTCAGTAAAACAGAACTTATCACTTGTGTGCTAATGGGCGACTATACATAGCATTGTGAATGAATGAAAAATGAAATCGATACCATTATGGAAGTACGTTGAAATCATGAATCGAATGGTTGCAGAAAATCGACCTACTTTCTTCTCATAGGGCCTTCTTCTTTGTCTTTCTCCTTTTGAAAGTTAGGATACAGCTTAGTGACATTGTTCTCAGCTTTTAAACGACCAACAAACTGTAAGCTCTTGTCTTCAGTTGATTTTATTTTTTGCAGCATCATGGTAAGCAATGATACGCCTCCCTTGGAGGTCGACGAGCTACTGAAAGGCTGGTAGGAAGATCGGCGTTTTTTATGCCCATCATGAGAAGAATCGGTCGAGTGGGAGCGCTTACTAACGCCTCCGTTACGGTGCCGCGACTGCACAGTCGCCGCGTCAAGTTCTTCGAGGGCTTGGTCGATGTTTACGGAGTCTTGGTTGCTCGACAGCCCGTCATACGAGCCGCTAGACGAGTCTTTGTTGTGACAGTGCAGGTAGCACTCGTACACTTTCTGATGATTAGCCGAGCTATTGTGCTCCTTCAAGAAAATCTCCAACTCCTTCCACATGGCTTTGTATTGATCTTCTCTCTTTAGGCCTTTGGTCCGAACATGCGATGTGTTGAGACTATCGCCCTGAACTTCCATTTTGAGCAAACTAAATATGACCTGTTTACAGTCTACGACCTGTTCATCTGTGAGCTCTGATTGTACTATGTACTTTGTCAGGGATTCAATAGAAGGGCCCAATGAAAAGAGGGCAGTCTGAGAAAGAGTGATGGGCCAGTGCTTAGTGTGGCGGTCAAGCAGAGCACGGCTAAGATCTAAACCACCTTTTCCATAAGGGGCCAAGACATTAGCCCGAATGAGCTGAGCAAAGTCAGGGATACGATAATCCGTCACCTTACCACCTTGCCCTTCGCTAATGGATGGTGGATCCTCCAAGACTGTGCGGGCTGTGAGCAAAGTATGAATGTAAATGTCACCAGCATGGGCAGCCAGCATGTGACTCATAACTTTAGTGTGTTGGGTAGGAGTCTTCTTCGGCATCTCGAGCATGACCCAGCGCCCATTCAAAAGAAAGTTGGTGAGGCATGATGACGGTCGACTGTTGACATCCACTGATGTGATTCTGAACGCAGTGCTGCACTGATGCAGTTCCTGGCTGGCATTGGTGCGAGGAGTAGACCACTTGAGCGTCACTGTCGGGTAGTCCGTGTCCTGGCGCGTGCTGCGTATACTCGTGTCTCCAGCGGTTGCCGCGTGAGCTTCAGCTGGGTGGAAAAGCTCTACATCGTAGTTAGCAGACGAAGAAGCGTTCTGTTCCTCCTTCATAGGGATGCCTGTGACAGTAGTGGACGCTAAATTGTAATGTCTTACCACTAAAGAGCATAGTTTGGCAGCAACACTGCTACCACACTGCATCTCAACCACTTCACCACTCACTCCACTGCCACCTCCACTTAAATTACCGTTCATCACTCGGCTGTGCTCATTTTCACCTATGAAGCTCAATAACACCAACTGCACATGGGCGATCGCTAGATTTTCTTCACTGACGGACCTGTTCACGCTAGCTACAAGGTCACAGAACTTTTGATAGTAGAGTTTTGCTTCGTCATCACTGTGTAACCTAGTGACAACAATTATCCTGCCCTTGTTGTTAAGAGGCTGGACCCGTTGTTTCTGCACCGGAGTGGCCTCTGTGAGGTTGTGTAGAGCCGATAAGCAGCCAGATTGCAGGTCTACGGTGCCTGGGCGCGCAGGTCCCAACACCATCAGCAGCTGCACAAAGTGAAAAGGTAGTTTTATAAGTTATCTTACAATACGTACAACAAACACCATTCTATGACGAGAGGAGGTTCGTCAGGCTCTTCGTTGGAAGAGCTTTTCCTTTTGTAGCGCTGTCATGAACGCGTACACGAATTTATTATTAATAACTAAATAATAAACCATCAATCAGTCAATTAAGTTACAGATCATCATAGCCCGTCAGCACCACAATTCGCGCAGAGGGCTTTGACACTTCGCTCAACATGTTAAAAGAAAGTCACAAGAAAACCATCCCTCAATACAAAAAAACACCTTACAATTACAAGTTAAAATATGCAAATCGGTACTCGTCTGAGAGGACACACTGTCATTTACCCTCGATGAGTCGTCGCTTCTCATTAGATCGTTTTTTATACACACATTCTCTTCGTCCAGGGCTATAAGACTGAAGTACCGAAGCAACATATACTCAGGCAATCGCACATTATCAACTGAACGGCGATCTGAGTTCCGGCTCCCAAAATTATTCAACGACCACAAGCCAAAGAGATGGTTCTCCAATACAATCATTCAGCGACATACGACACAATGACCTCACTCATTTCTGATATCAAGCCTAATGATCGGTGACGCCGAATCAAGTGTGTGTATATATGCACCAGGGCGCAGCCATCAAACTCAACGAACCTGATCAAAGGATTGAGTATGGGAGGGTTGAAGTGACTCAACTGCAACCAAGTGGTATTTATTCAATTCGCAAATTCGCAAGTTTTACAGTTTATCGTCGCAATACTTTCGTTCATGGAGCAGTAACAGAGACAAACATAGATCACAGAGCTTTGAGAAAACACAAGATAAACGTCGATATCGATAGATGCATGTTTGCTCGTACCCTTTCTCTAGAAGACAATTAAAAATTTCCATGAGCTAACCCCACCTACAGCTCACTTAAATGTTTCATATTTCAATTTTATTATTTTGTTATTCAATAATTTATAATCATTTTGCGTCAAATAAAATAAGACCTATCATCTTACCCTCCCCGGAAGCTGTAGAATCTAGTATTTAAGTTTTCTATGGTAGGTGCTGACAAACCGTACTTTTCCTGTAAATTGAAAATCGATTTTTTTAGCACTATGCGAAAACTTGTGAAATTATTTCAACTGTAAATATGTCAATATTCCATAATTAATAAACATTTATATTTGAATTCCTCCAATTTCCTAACTTACTCTCAATTATTATATCATCATATATGTCTCGCGCTCGCTTCCTTTTCCAATTTTAAAGTAAGTACTCGCGATGTTTTATCATTTCGTTTCTCTTGTACGCGACGACGTCACGCAGCCTAATTAAGTCACCTTGTTCAGAGGACGTCTCTACCCAAACTCCTCTGTTCCAACCCGCTTTATCGATACAGCACTGAACTTGAATAAATCACGACTTACTATTCTCAAAGACCAATCACCATGTGAGGGAAGTTCCTCAATTTGCTAGTCTTTCTAGACACACTTATATTGGCCAAACTGGCATTCGGTAATGTCAAACCCCTCTTACTTTCTTGCGACATTCTATCTTAACGCCTAAACAGCTTTTACAAACAAACGATACTTGATTTTCGCTTACACAGCTCATGCTGATGTTGTGGTTACCCCGAACGCAGGACCATTAATTTCTTTCGAATACTTCGACCCTCAAAATCCACTCTCAACCGCTTTCCTCCAGGACATCGGAATTTGAGACCGTTAGTGTTTCGCGTCTCCGTACTTTGTCTAATATTACTTCATAGTTTACAAAAAGTATGCACATTATGTACCAATCTAAAGTATGCTCATTAGGTACCGATCTAAATCTTTCCAAACCTCTTTCCCAACCATATATTTCCGAATTATAACATTTGTTCGGAGTTCGCATTCTCCCTCGTATTTGTGCGAAATATTATATAAATAAGTTCAAATTTCGCATCAGTCGCCACAATCTCCATGTCAGAAAAGTTGGGGTAAGACTCAACTCTTGGCATGAAAACAGTATTTTTGCATAAATTCAGCGAGCTCCTAATTTAAACTAACTGCCACCTTTCACTAATATACAAACACAGTTCATCTTTCTCCTCAGAAATTCCTTCAACTCAGATAGCCAATAGATCTGCAGTGTTACTGTAGACTAGTAGATGTAGCACAAAGATCCACAGGAATTCATAAATAAAAATATACTGATGTTTCAAAATATACTGATGTTTCATTTTGGCCCTTTTTTCCATATCATAGAGTGGTGAAGGCCTACACTTCGACTAGCGATAATAGCTTCATAATGAAAATAACGATTTCTCAATTTCTTGTGAATCAAATGTTTGATTTATATTACAGAAAATCTTGCAAGGCATGGTAACAACGTAGAAAAAAGTTACGTATGAAAGCAAATGATAGTCTACAAAGAAAAATGTGTGTATTAAAATCATTCAATATTGAATAGACGGAGGTAATAGCTTTTCGATGAAAAAGTCATATCTTGGTCTATTTTGGCGGAACTAAGAAATAAACGTACAAATAGAGATAAATTCAGAGTATATTTAACAAATAATTACAGTACCAGAACAACTCAGATTAGTTCAGTTTCTTGAACAACTTCATTATTCACCCTCGTAAGCGCCATGGAGTTTTATTACTTCAACAGGTCTCGTACTCATGGCATCAGATAATTGCTTAATAATAGCACCTGAGACTGCCCTTCCCATAAGGCTCATTTCGACGAAAATTGACGTTCATCGGCGTAAACGTCTCGTTTGATGATAGCCAAAGTTTTCACTTGGATTTAAATCGTAGGAAAGATGGCGACCAGATTATTATCTTTTCGCCTTGAATGCCCAAACTATCTAGGAATGCTTCGTTGGCACAAGCAAGGAAAGAGGGAGCATTGTCATATATATAAACATAAAAATAAAGTCTCGACGTAGTGAAAGAGGTACGTCATCTAAATAAAGCAACGAAGTTTCTTTCAGGAGATTGCAAAAGGTAGCAGATGCTACCTTTACGCATTCAGGTTTCAGATAGGACAACCAAGTCTATCGCCCGTGATATCAGTCTATATCAAGACTCTTCCACCCTGATGACGTCTCAAACGATAATTCCGCTCTTCATTGAGATGCACCCAATCATTTGCCCAGTCGTCATGTCCATCAAGGGTCACCCAAATATCTGTGAATAGAAGGAAACTCGTGCATATCTAAAAAAATTTCCTAGCCTATTCCATGCTCAAAATTTTGTGCCTTGTCGTAAGAAGGGACATTTTCAGTCGAACTTTAACGGATGCTATCAACCCAAAATCCTTGTAGATTTCGGTACGTCAGGACGATCAGCTGCGGTGAAAATTGGCTCGCTTGAATGTTCAGGCTTTCTACGGCGCTAACGACCAATATTACTCAGATCTCTGTCAGCGACAGTCTTGGAATTTTCAGTATCTGATCGTCTTTTCCTTTATGATGGCTCAGTCTAGAATATTTTCAGTGCCGATATGACGAACTATTTCTTAGGCATTGGATCAGGCGAGAAACCTTTACCAGATTCCATGATTTCAACTTCTTTTTCATCATTGGCTAGAGTTTTTGATGCCCTATTGTTGTTGTAAATGTAAAAAGCAATTATCGACGGGCACTCGGAAAACAAAAAAGTGATACTGACAGCTAATAACGACGAAAAGCTCAATGTAAACTAACACAACGATGTTGCCTTAAATTACAAAATTTTCCGTAAAAAAATTAGAAATTAGTTTACAGGAATTCGGAGAAATCGTTATTTTCATTACCAAGCTATTATCGCTGGTCAGAGTGCAGTCGGAACTATGAACACAAATTGGAGTAACACTTGTCTTCAGTGTTAATCTTTTATCTCATTGATCCGTATCATTTATTGAGGATAACATCCAATAAGATGAAATACTACCAAATAAATATGTAACTACATACACCTCAAAAAACACTTACATACAAAACTGTTAACTAGTTCTACCTTGCTGACTAATTACTGTACTATCTTGAACCTATGGCCAGGAGTGTCAGCAGTAAGACCAAGGCAATTAAGAATCAATTATCGGCCCCTACCTCAAAAACTTTTAACATTCTCGCTCTCATATGATACATTTGAGTGCAAAAAATACAAAGCATGTACTGAACACACATAAAAACCTGAAGTCCTACCTGCATGATTGCATTCAAGCTTTGGTCCTGGTGCCAAGAGCTAAGCCTCTCTACAGCACTTGCTCCAACACTCGTAAGGCCAATGAAGCGAGAGCCCGGGAAGATATCCCAAACGATTCTGTCAAAGAGAAAATAGTAGCCCTTGATTGCCCCACAAACCGAATTAGATGCACTCAATTTAATTACTTCTACAAATGCTATGCGTTTGTATTAATGAAATATAGCTTTTTACCAGGAAGTATTCCCCTATTGTTTTTGTTTGTTCTACACCCAATTTAGCATGAATGCACTTAGAAGGGAAAAATGGTATTTCATAGAAACATTAGTCAACAAAAAATAGTTTAGGCAGTAAAAAGTTAAAGATTCTACGGAAAAAAAAGTGAGGTAGCAATGTATGGTCGAGGAAGTGATGAAATTGTCAATGGTAGGATGGCATGATTCAATGCAAGGCTTAAACTTTAAAAGCATTGATAGTGACATGCTACAAAAACTATGATATACCTAATGCATCCTATTGATTACATTTGGGTTGGCAAAGAATGGAGCAGTTGATAAAAATTATATTGAGACGTTGTTCACTTGCTCATGTATATTTGGTACTCATCAAACTGACTCTATATGCACAATCAGTGAGTTTAACTTCATATTTATTTCTCCTGGTTTCTAATGGTGCTTAATTCGAGTAGCAAAGACTCAGGCGTCCCTTTTGGAGGCCAAAAAATACCTTGCTAACATTATTGAGATCTGCGAGTTTCAGAGGGATGCTACACTATGCTACAGCAAGGTTCTGTTCCTCTTGCAGCAGAACCTTGCAGAGTAAACATGACTGGGAGCCAGGGCCTCTTAACTTAGGTGAATACTCAGATATCATCAGCCACCCACACAATACTGAAGGAATGTGCAGCAGTCCTTAACTTTGATTACTACCTCAAACAATTGAACTAAAATATCTTTTTTAAAGCATGAATACGAGCATGTACACATTTACTTAGGTAGACATGACACTAAAAAATATAATTTTGTATCCTTGTAGGTAGAACTGATAGCTTTTATATCTGATACTTTCCTGCCATTTATTTGTAACAATTTTAGCATAAATATAATTTAAATAACTTCAATTTAGACATTATAAAAAACTGAAGTACAGTTTGATGCTTGCAAAAGACTAAAATAGGAGAAGAGTAGTCAAATAATGCCATATCTATAGGGCAACATTGCACAATGTTTCAAAACCATTGAACCACTTACCTACCAAAGAGATATCAAACTGTAATTTATTAAATCACACTGAGATTGACCAAATTGGGGATATTCAGATACCGCAATTGCTCTGAAGTCAATTGAAGTGAGTGTCAACTATATTACACGAAATTGCTACCTGATCATAGACAGCTAGTACTACTCTAATTTCACTTCATAGTAACTATTCTAAAATGAAAAACATGTCTTTTTTAGTATCCATGATGGATATTTGAGTATTTGGTACACAAACTCAGCCCAATTCGAAATACTGAGCAATAAACATAAATCAAACTCTCTGATTGTGCTTAAAGGAGTCAGTATGATGAGTCAGTCATCTACATCAGCAATTGAACTACATGCTTGAGTATATACAATAAAAAAGTCACCTGCAGTATTCTGTGATAGCTTCAACAGCACAGGTCCAAATACTCTTCACAACAGGCTGCACAGAAATGTAGTGGGAAGAATGAGCAAGGGTTGACCCACCTCCAGTCACTCTTGGCTTACAAAAACTTTCCATGTCAAGTTGCACCCCTGATGAGGCAGCCAGTGTGTGATCCATCACAAACACAGTCTTGTGACTGAGGGCAGACATGGTGTAACGTACTTCTAATGCCATAGATTTCAGTTATCTGCAATACAAAAATAGACATAATATATTCCATAATATATATATATATATATATATATATATATTTATATTACAAAACACAGCTACTAAAAATAGCCAGCAACTAAAACAATCCAAGTCTTTACTCAATTTGAATAGCTTAGCTTATGAAGTTGCATTTGAATAGAATACTTTAAGAAAACCTAATGCATTAGACATTAAGGAAAATTAGGCTAAATATTGACTTTTTCTCCTACACGAAAGTACATTCAATGTCCAAGGTGGTTTGTAAAATTCTTTATAGTAGCTTATAACAGTCATTCACAGTAAAAAAAATTAGTAGCATAATATGGTCAGCACTTTTGTTTACATTAAAGAACTGTAGCTCCACTTTAGCACAGAACATTTTTTCAAGGAAATAGATACCAGTAAGTAGATAATTAAGAATGGACTAATTAACTCCATCAGCTTTAAAGAGAGAACAGCTGACTACTCAACTCAGTTCCAGCAAGAAACTAAAGCATTAAAAACACAACTGCAAATAGAATATTGCAGAAATAGCAATATGCTATTTACATTTGTTCTACATTAAACTAAAACTGTTTTTCTAACAACCGAATGTCAATTTAGACGAGCATTACATTTATGAATCATATATATTCAACTAGAAAAATCAATGATATAAATCAATGAGAAAATTTTGGGCCTCATAAATTGTTTTAATTCCGTTAATTGCTTGGATTGATTTCTTCTTTACCTCCACAACATACATAGTAAGTAGTTTATTGGGTTCAGGCCTGGGGAGTTAAGGGGCTACACATTGGGAGACCAAGTTGCAATAATTCTCAGCCAACCACTGTTGACACTTCCAAAGGTGTGACAATGAGCTGAATCCTGCTGCTATCATATGGTCTACCATTAGCAACCCTTATTATGCAGGGCTACAATGTTTTGCAACTCCACAAAGCTATTTGAACAGCAACTTGAGTTTGAGGTCATTTTTGAAAATAATATGTAGGCAAAACATTTTCCTCACTGTGGGCTTCCTCATACATTGAAAACCCACTACAGTCACAGCAAGCAACTTTGAGACCTGGCTAAATATAAGTTTAAGTTTAAGAGTGGTTAAACAAGGAGTCATCACTTCATGCTTCTTCAGCTTATATATTGCTTTGGTAGATTTCTGAGGTTGACTAGCAAAACTTTGGTGCTCTCAGGAACAATGTTTGGTGGGAGATCTGTTGGAGCACTGAGAAGTCTCACTACAGTAGCTTTTCCATAACTAGAATACCAAAAAATTTCCCATAGTGGGCATATTCTCTTCTAGGGTTCACACACAAATTGAAAAAAAAAATTTCAAGGACAATTCAAGGACATCAGCCTTAAACTCA
>VOMN01078190.1:0-10698 GCA_014899125.1 Orchestia grillus | reverse complement strand
AAGAGACAACTCACCTGGAAGAGACAACACACTTAGAAGAGACAACATACCTGGATAAAACAACACAACGCATCTGGAAGAGACAACACATCATCCCTGGAAGAGACAACACGACACACTTGGAAGAGACAACACACCTGGAAGAGACAAAAAACACACCTGGAAGAGACAACACACCTGGAGCAGACAAAAACACACACCTGGAAGAGACAACACAACACACCTGGAAGAGACAACACGACACACCTGACAGACAACAACCTGGCAGAGATATATATGTAGATCCTTAGATATCGGCAGCAAAAATTTACTATAATTGAATAACAAATTTCCGCTTCCCCATCTTTATGAAATTAAACAAGATCATAGAACGAGTTAGACGCTGCAAGTCTAACTCGTTGCGCTGACTCCGCTGGCTGTGGTGCAGGCCTAGAGGGGAGACGAGGATCACAACGCTCCTTCTTTTGTATCTCTACCCACTGCAATTCAGTTAATTTCATCTGAGCCTGAAAAATTCAATTTCTTTTTATCTCATTTAATGTAAGCACCTTTATTTTCATTCCATTTCATTTCACCCCATTCATTTCATATAATCGTATTTTACATCGTCACATTTCGCTTAATCTTCCTTCGTTTCGTTTCAATAACTTGCTCATATTTCATTCCACCACATTTAATTTCCCCACTCCTTATTTCACCCGATTTCGTCTCGTCGCACCTCATTTCAGTTCGTTTGACTGCGCTGCCATCGAATTTTAACCTGCGTTGCGACTTTGAAGTCCAGGACCTGCTGGATGGCTCTCTGTTGCACCCACGCTGGAGCCGCTGTGGCCATCGCCACCACAGATGGGGTCTATAACTCACGGCCCGGTCAGTGACAGGAAGAGGTAATGTTTGTTGGCGAAGAATTAGAAGTTTTATCGGTTCTAATCATTGGAAAGTTTGGGAGTTGTGGCGCGTTGTTGTGCTCCTCCAGATTACATGACCTCCAGCGGGTGAAGATTCGGCATCGAACTTTATGCTGGAGTTTAAAATTGATCTAATTTCCAGTTTAGTGAATGGAGGGGTCCACTAATTCTTTAGGCGCCGGAGTACTATTAGATGAAAAGTGTACAAACTTTATCCTAAAATGCAAAATTTCCTGCATAATGTATCTTGCATGATGTAGGTATCTTTGCAGGAAAAGAACACCAGATCTCTTAGGTGAAAAGAGAGGGTACTTTCACTATCCAAATACAAGCAAGTTCATAGTGAGGCCTCTGTTTTGTGTCATATTCCTACTTTAAATCAAACTATTTAAGTTTTGAAGCTGTAATTTAAAATTGTTAAAGTGTGATTTAAGATTAAAATGCATTACATATTAATTATCATCAATATATCTGATTACATTATGAAAATTACGTTACACCAGTCGCCTGATTCATTCATACAATATATGTGGATTCATAATGTGAATGGCATGTTCCTGCATGGAGCAGCGCTCAATGGGCCACGTCTGAGCCTCATCGTTTCCTTTGAAATCAATAGTCCATAGCAGCGCTGTGTGATCCAAGATACTGCGATATCGTCTCATTTCTATCAGTAACGATTTCCTTAAAATTATTACATTGGTTTGCAATAAGATATTCAGGTTACGACACTGCCGAGTATCAGCTCGGCTGGAAAGAGGGACGGAGGGATAAAGGGACGGAGGGACAGAGGGACGGAGGGACAGAGGGACAGAGGGACAGAGGGACGGAGGGACATAGGGACAGAGGGACAGAGGGACAGAGTGACGGAGGGACAGAGGGACGGAGGGACAAAGGGCCGGAGGGACAGAGGGACAGAGGGACGGAGTGACAAAGGGACGGAGGGACTGAGGGACAGAAGGACAAAGAGACCATGCACGAAAGCAACCATGCAGCAAAAAACTATGAATTATTTTCTTCACGTGCCATAAAATAGCATCAAAATGAAGTATACGCTTACTTTTAAATTAGCATTAAGGGCCTAAGTCAGTTTCTTTACAATAACACTTGTTGTACTACAAATGCCCTCTCATGACGCGGTGGTCTACATTCAAACTCAGTACACTGGACTCAATAGCGCTGTATCCAAATTAGCTAAAACATAATATACACTCAAATAGGGATTTTCTGAGCAAGAAATAAAAATGTAGAGCAAGACAATAATAGGATTTTCATTTTTTTCCCTTGCAGTCGTTCTTTGAGCTGATAAAATGACACAAATACATATGTTTGAATAATCTGTCAGAAGAACTTAATTTTCTAAAAGCTAGAGGCTTAGAACATTTTCTTTTCTCATCTTCAGCAGTCTACAATTAAATCGAGAAAATGTATCCTTTTGCGTGTTTTCTCAACTTTACAGCGGACTACTAAAAATGAGCAAAGAAATTACTCGAATGATATGCTTTTGACACAAAAAACTGCAGCTCAGCTTTTTTTTTCACGTGGTCTGATGACATTACCAGTGAAATACAGCAATGCAGAGAAGTTTTTCACAATTCGTTACTTGCATTGATTTTATACAACGGCATCGGAGTCCGAATTCACGCTCGACCCCAGTAACGAAAGCCTTTCGCGAGGCAGTCTATTAACGAAGCCGTGTTAAGTTCGCCGGAAATGTAGTACGTTTTCCTCCATCAACGTGAAGCCCGAACTACATGAGTTATCCTCGGATAGATAAAAATAGATAAAAATGAATCTTGCATTTTCGCTTCTTTAATCAATGCCGCGCCTCATTGAGAGACAATCTGATGCTGAATG
The DNA here is from genome assembly GCA_014899125.1 of Orchestia grillus. Classification (NCBI taxonomy): domain Eukaryota; kingdom Metazoa; phylum Arthropoda; class Malacostraca; order Amphipoda; family Talitridae; genus Orchestia; species Orchestia grillus. The sequence goes on along the minus strand of VOMN01078190.1, from coordinate 7,933 downwards.
AATAAAAGAGGAAGACATCAAACTAAGGCTTCAGGACTGGCTCCTGTTAACACTTTGCTGCCCAAACGTATTTTCAGGATGATTATTCTTCATGTTGAACATATCTCCTTTCGGAGACACAATAGTGACGCATTGGGTGAAAAGCAAACAAAAACAGTAGGACTTTACCGCCTGTTGGTAGACCGCGTTTTGTTTCAAGCCAACACGGACGCGCGTAATAGCTTTCGCAGACGTCCCCCGCATTGATCGCTAGATCGGTTCCCAGGAACAATACCGTTACAGTCGCCCTCCGTAACATCGAAGAGAAAGTGGCGTATGGGAAATATTTGTGACATGAGAAGCAAATAGAGCGTGTTACGAGAACTAAATAGAGTGTGTCATAAGAAGCAAAAAGAGGTGTTATAAGAAGCAAATAAGAAGAAAGAGCGGTTGTTTACTTAAGCCCGTCTAGCACTCTGTGTGGGGAAACGATTCAATATTAACTGTGCCATTTTCTGTACATGGATGTTGTAAAGTGTTAAATGTCCTGCACATTCACTATGGGTGGAGGACAAGAAAGGATACTTCGCTCACATGCTCATCAGACCACGACTCAGACCCTAAAGCTGAGTAACTCATCTATGATGTCTCAATGTCGTTCAGAAATCGGTGTCGAATGATCCCCATAGCTCTGGGCACGTTTTTAACGACAGCTCCATCCTCCTACCTAAGAATTGCGCTATCAGACTGCGTGTCATTGTGGTCCCTAAAAAATCCAACTGCTACCTTCCATCTTGGTTCCATATGTAAATGGGTTTGCTGTTCAGAATACAGTGAAGGATGACGCATTGACCCTAGTACCAGTCACCCATTGCTAGGCTCGCTGCAAGTCTGGGTGATGACATTTTTGGTATTTCAAACTGCTGTATTTTCTATGACTTGCAGAGTGCGATGTTCACGCAGTAAAAGAGACCAGCACTTCCATTTTAATAAAAAAAACAGCTTATTTCACTTCGTTTCATTCATTGCTTCATAACGAAGCACGTGAAGAGATAAAGGTCATTTTCCTTCTCATCTTCATAAGCAGCCATAGTAGTTCCGCCCTGTGATTGTTAGTGTCCTACTTTTCAAAGACAGAGAGAAATTCTGGACTTCTGCCATTGTTCTGATCGGCATCCTAGAAACAATGAGAGATGAGAGTCGATACTAGAGCGCTGTGTTGGGCCACCTCAGCATTGCTTCAGCGACCAATAATTGGTGGAGAGCCGTTGCTTCATATCGATGGCAATTCCCGAGATTGCCCCTGAGGATTGCTCGAGTGGGTTGCCATTGTGATTATCTGTTTGCTAATTCAAAGGATCACCAGTGGGACTACTGATTGGGTTGCCATTGTGATTATCTGTTTGCTAATTCAAGTGATCACCAGTGGGACTACTGATTGATCATTACTTTTCTGAATGATCTTGTGACCATGGTAGGTCTACTCAACTGTCCATGGCTGACTGCCATGTGTTCGAGGCATGGCTACGCGTAGGCAACTTGACATGCGGCACTGAGTCACTGCAGTGCCGCCTATAGGTAGATATAGGAGGCAGCACTGAGCCACTGGACTGCCTCCTATAGGTTGATATAGGAGGCAGCACTGAGCCACTGGACTGCCTCCTATAGATAGATATAGGAGGCAGCACCGAGCCACTGGACTGCCTCCTATAGGTAGATATAGGAGGCAGCACCGAGGCCAGGGGCACACAAGACTGACGAGGTAGCCTGCTTCGTGAACGCTTAGGACAAGCACATGACCAAGATTCTATGAATGAAACGTGGAAGGCCAAGACACAACAAGGAACAAACCGAACTCTCTGTAAGGAAATGTGTGAAGATAGGAAGAAATACTGAATATTATTCTCTTTTAACCGGTTTTGTCAGACTTGACCTACTGAAAGTCGATTCCATTTCTTACCGAAGAATAACATCCAACGAAATGTGTTCAAATCTCCACCAACCCGGTACGTATTTTATTCCGGTTTTGAAAACTAGCCACTCATCTAGGGCATGCGGGCGTGCAGTTAGGTCAGCCAGCGCGTGTAGAAGGACGACCAGACATGCTCTGAAGCCGTCAGTGTTGCTAGCCATTCGTCATTAGGTTATTGGAGCGAGTTCAGTAGTGGTGTCCATTGTTTACAGCGCGCGTAGTACTTCAGCACTTAAGAAGCAATGCTACTAGCCACACTTGCTGCGGCTACAAGTGTCATGGCTACACGTACTACGGCCACACGTGCTACGGCCACACGTGCTACGGCCACACGTGCTACGGCCACACGTGCTACGGCCACTTGTGCTACGGACGGAAATGATACGACCTCACCTGCTGAGACTGTAGTCTCACTAAGGAGATCCGTCGACAAGCCAGAGACATGCTTGTGGCACAGAGGGAATCGTACACGTCTTGAAAGCGTGTGACACTCCAGGACGTTGCAGAGTTGCTGGATCCAATAAATTATTCGAGAGAGATCAGCCCCCAGAGAGAACAGAGGCAGCTCAGCTTTGTTATCACCCTGAAGTAATCTCCAGAAGTGCTTAGTGCTTGCCTGTAGATTTCCTCCTTCGAACATCTCTCATATGCGTAAGAGAGAAGATGTAGCGCTTGGAACTACAGCACAGTTCTCTCTCGCAAGCTCCGTGGCACCGCAAGTGCCTTTTCTTGCTCGTGATTACGTTCCAAAGCTGAGTCGAATGCAAGAAATCAAGGATATCTATTCAAACGCTCTCTGGTCCTGTCGTGGTCCAATAGTCCTTTTCGCAGCACGGAAGATCAGAGGCGATTAGAGCAAGAATGCCTCTGATGTCTTTGTGATCCTTCGCTGCTGTGCCTCGTTATGCGGAGGACGTCCTAGATCTTGCTGGATGGATGAATCTATCATCTAAATCCTAGATGTGTTCAGTGAGCGATGTTGCGGGCATTGTTACGTACAAATTCGACGTCACAAGCAGCTGTTCGAGAAAATAAAATGTTGCGAGCAGTATTGCATGTCGATACGATGTTGCAGAGCAGTATTTTACACTTATATTTTACAACTTATACACGCGATGTAAATATACGCAACGTTGTCGGTGCATCAACCAACACATTCATGCACGAACAATTTTAGTTATGCAAATTAATTATAAAGAATTAGAGGGAAAAATGTGTTATATGTCAAGACCCACAGCATTCGATAGTTTATATACTGGACCGTTGCATCACCTTCGTCGCGAGGGATTACTAAGAGATGAACCGAGTCATTCCATGAAATGCTCAATTGTTTCTTTTATCATTTCGCATTAAGCGTGCTTTAATAATATACCCAAAGAATTGGCGCACAAAACCCTCACTCGTTTATCGTTACAGCTGTGCGCACGGGGCATCACTGTACGAGGATGCCATTCGTTGATCACTTTACGTGATAGTCGTTGAAATGACGGACCATTGGGCTGCATTTGTTGGAGATATCTTTCGTTATGTTTTATGATCTTTCCAGCGTTCATATGTTAGCAAACGAAATATCTTTGTGATCACATAGTTTGCACAAAAAGTAGAGAGAAGAGGGATTTTCTGGCAAAATAAATTTGCAATCGCTAACGAATTCACCATTAACGTCGACAACGTAATGTAGATGTCTCTAAATGACAATATTTTTATGATACTTGAGAGCCACATGATAAAGAAATACCTAGGTTTTGCATGGGCAGATTGAATATTTTTGTAAATATTTTCAACCATTACTGTTAATTATTAAGTTGAACTACTTTCAATAGCATTTTGCTGTACATGAGGACGACAGCGGTTGTGTGAGCGGATTTTTATTACTTCATCAGGTGAGGCTCCGTAGTTTTGTAGCTCCTGAGGCCCAGCTACTGATGGCATTACAAAGTTAGATTCCAACGCCTCAAGACGTTGACGACACTTCCTTGTACGATCGTTTGAGCAGCATGGTACATATGTACATAGTCCCGACAGAATCTCTGTCCTAGTCTCGCTGCTGACAGTATATGGTATCTGGGGACTCCTTACGCATTTTTAGGAAACAGCACACAATTAAGGATTCTCTTGATTTTTCGTCGACATAAATTAAGCTCGCCTAAAGACGCATAATTTGTAGCCGAGGTCTTGATGAACAACATTCCTTATTGTTCCTTCAGNAGCGTTGACAATGCTGTTTTCTCTTGCTCGTAGCCAATTCATTTCCATTGTTTTCATTCAGCTACTTTCTTACTTTGCAAGAAAGATCTGGCGACTTTTTGAAATCCCGCAATTTCTAAATTACTGTCTTTCGCTTTTATATACACTATCTATTACAATTACATTTTATCTTTTCATTTCAATAGTTATAGTAGTATCTGCCATGGGATCTCCTGAAATAAAAAATACATTAATTTTTATCGCGTTAGTTTAAATTATCAAAATATAAGTGTCCGCAGATACCTTACGCATCCAGTACACACGCGTGCACTTCAGTGCTCGGCCAGAGCCATAATCAGCAAATGTGAGCACGAAATTTCTGCGTCATTAGACACGCCGCTTGTACCTCCTCTTCCCTGCCAGCGGACTCCACTGCAAGCCTTACACTAGAATTCTTCAGCCTTTGATCCCAATTCCTTTCCGAGTGATTTCTATCAGATTAGCAGCCCTTGGAAATTTCTCTTGATGCTGAAATAATTTATATCTCTCTGTTGAAATTGCATCATGCATGATTTTTAGACGATCTAACAATTCTCAAGCTGGTCGGCAGTTCAGCTATGAGGACGCTGATCGCTTCCGTCAATTTTGTGCCTTCCTATCCTTTCATTTCCTCTTAAAGATTCCACAAGCGAAGCGGCAGCTCGAATTCTCGACTAAAGTTCACTGATGCGTCATCCTGCCAAAAAGTTTCCAGTTTCATCAAAGTGGACGGAATTAAGGCTGCTCGTGGCACCCATGACGACTGACGCCGATCGTTGCCTAGGCGTTCGATTTTAGATCACTTTTTTTGGAGGTGAGGTGGAAATGTCATATCTGGTGTGCGTTGGAGATGCCACACCTGGTGTGCGTTGGAGATGCCACACCTGGTGTGCGTGACGGCTGAAATACATTATGCCTGGCCATGTTGAAGGGAAGGAAGACAAGGCAAGTCCATGTGTTTCAGTTCGCAAAACAAGATCTTTTCCAGAGCCATTTAAGGAGTACAAGAAATTTAGAGCTGATGGGTGCGTTGGAAAACATCATTGATGATAGACAGGCCTGATAGCGCAGTTTGAATTAAAATTCATCCAGAGGAACTAGGCTTCTAAACATCATATTTTCTTCACTGAGCTTGTATCATATTTGTTTGATAGAACCTGGAAATAGAACCAATAGCAGCGCCAACACCAATACTGGAAATAGCACTGGAAATTTGTACACCTTTTGTTAACAGTTCGAATACCTGAGCAAACAAAAAGAGACAAATGAGTAGGAAATGAGACATCAAATAGAAGCTCAAAACGTCAAAAACACTCATGAATATGCGACACAAAGTCTTTATCGATCCAAGAAAAACAGTAAGAGTCCATGGTAAGGGAACCACACATTCTCTCTGATATAGAAAGATTTTTTCGCAGGAAACTTTACGCCTACAAAATGGTATAGACAAAGAATGTCTGTCAACATGAGTAAGGCAAATAGCCGCTATATATATACTGAGTATATATTTATATACATACTGGGATGCACATCACACTGCCGGGAAAGTTCAATAGAGCGAATACCGTGTTCGTATTATGGGGAGAACACAGCGTACTTGACAGCACAACGATCGTAAAACACCGCTTCCAGCTTGCCCTCATGGAGTGATAATTCCATGTTTTCTCTCTCACAATGTACGCAAACAGTGTCGTTATCTTATCATGGAGCTAATCGCCAGGCAGGATACTTGTCTTAAGGCCCGTTTGCCCGGTGTTGAGCTCACAAGCCTCGCCTGCAGTCCTCCTTAATTCATTTGCTCAGTCGCAACGTACGTCTGGTCCTGACGTCCACGTTCTCCCTGACCAGAGCTACCGGCATAGAGGGACGGGCAGAATTACATAAAGGCTTGATTAATTAAGGCTAGCGGTTATGAATACTGCTAATGCTTGACTATGTCAACTCACAGCATAAAAGACCAAGTTTTTAGCTCCATGTTTGGAATCAGAATTGCGTAAATTGAGGTTTTTGCTATTAGAAGGGGAAAAGAAAGGCGTCTTTTTCCTGAACAGACGCAAGTCCTCTTCCAAGTGAGCGATCTAATTGAAATAGCGCAGTAAAACTCGAGTCAGATTAGACGGAATAGGGAGGTGCGTTGACTCGGAATAAGTCGGAATTAGCACACCTCCTGACAATGACCTCCTCGAATTCGCTAGAGACCTGGTAATTTTATTTGGAATTTGGTTACAAAATTAGAGCCCTCGCCCAAACTGTAGGCCTATTGTCACTGGAGTTCAATCTGCCAACTTCTTTCTATGTCAAATTGCTCACAACCCTGGAGAAATGATCGCATCACGAAACCCTACAGCCATCGTGCTGAGATTATTTGCCTTCGTCGTATACATACACAGTACCGGCGCCACCGAGTTACAGTTTCAAGAGGTTTGTTCGAATACGTTGGGATAAAGACTCAATGCAACGAGTAAATACCGCAGTAAAATTAGGCAAGGAAGGAAGAGATGTACGACGCTGCGCTATATTCACAATTCATTACTGTGCTTGAATAGGCAATTAACTAAAAGTTTAAAAGAGAGAAAAATTCCTATTTAACCAACAATTTTTAATCGAAATCGTTTCTTAGATCAGCTCCATCATCAGTGCTTAAAAGGTTCCGTATAAGGTGGTAAAGGGACCGGTGAAATTCCCCACTGATTAGAGTATACGAGTTTTCACTCTGTACTAGTCATGCATGCTCTAAGGAAAGTTAGAACTGTACACACAACCAGTCAATGAACTATTTCTTCGTTGAATTGTTGTCAATTTTATGCGTCCCTTAAAACACGCAGATCTCAGTTTGAGGTTAAAGATTTTTTCCAAGGCAGGGCGGAGGCAACATCACCAAACTAAGTAATTCTAAGCTCGTAGCTTCGATGCCTCTGTTATAACAACGCTACAGGTCAATGTCAATGCAATACTAATGATGCTTTAGAGGTGCGCTCGTTGAATAAGTCGGCATATCTTCCCTAGAGAAACATGGTATTCTTGAAGAGAACAGAACTTCCCGGCCGCCAGCTTCGGCCTCTCCAGCAGTACCTGCTCTCACGTGCAGTACACTAGAGCGTCGGAAATTATGACTAAACAATTTTTGAGGTCTGGCTAATGAATAAAATTGTTTGGAATGGAATGTGGAAATCGAGGAAAAGAGTTTATTTTCGTGACTTAGGGTTTAAATTTTGTTTAAAAATGAGACATACATGCGAGCACGAAGGCGGTACTGAACCATTTCTCAAGCATTCATAGCGGTGATTGCGTCGAATAATTCTAGTAGAAGGATGAAAATAGTTAATAAGTCATGCGAACTCATAAGTGACGTAGCATGAATCTCAAAGCTGGAGCTAAGTATCATATAAATAATTCAATTTCAAATTGCTCCCATAGTCGAACCTTCAAAAATGAGACCCTTTGACGTGTGACCCAAAAAATCTGTACTCAGAAAAACGACGCATTTAGTACACATGGATGCTGCATTTTTAAGATAATATTCAGAATAAGATGGAGATGAGGAAATTGCCGGCAGCTTTAAAGGCTAATGATAGTGAAAATTCGTAGTTCATTCAAATTAAAGCATTCAGTCGTTAGCAATCGTATGCATTCAACCTATGAGAACAAGCGGCCTCACCGTGCTTTGCTTTACTAGTAAATAATACCTGTAAGTGACTTGCAGTCTGTTAAGTCCCGTCTACACTATCAAACTCTTCGTCAATCACGAACACACCA
>VOMN01078187.1:0-34044 GCA_014899125.1 Orchestia grillus | reverse complement strand
GATGGGTAAGCGTTTCAATCTCAAATTATAACTGGTCGGTGGTATCTTCGCGGATCTGGTCCTTGTGATTCATTTTGGTCCCTTGGGCTGGGTCTCATGATCCTTTTTGGCTTGCGCGCTTGGGCCCATCGTTAGCGTTACTAATCCGGCTTTCCACTCGCGTCGCGCTGCGCTTCTCAGTGGTATGAGTCGCAGTCTGCTGAATGCTGGATACTCTAAATTATACAATAGTGAATGCCTTAAATTTAATCTCTGTGTTAGGGGGCAATTCCCTTCTTCTGTGGGCAATGGGTACACTCGTATATGAATGTGAGGGGTATGAAGCGGTCTCTCAACCCTTGACGATCTGGTTCGTGGATTTTCTGTTGTTAATCATAGTTCTTTAATCTTGCTAAATGTCATGAAACAATCATGATCATTTACTAATCGTGTAAATACAATTAAATTTATATATTTGTTTTTAGGAATAGAGAAACACATTTCACATTTATCATATTTTTTTAAATTTCATGTTACTTTCAATTTTGTACACGAACCTAATTTCTATTCCGTCACAAGTGTATATATTTTCACTGTTACTTTTTTACAGCTGTATGTAATGCATCATCAAGCTCTTATATTTTTTTAGAAGGGAAATAATTACTTCCCGTTATCATCGCCATAAGTATATTAGGGCGTATTAGGCGGCTATACATCGTCGCCACGGAGGCGATAAGCATGCATAAATATGCACTCAAGGCAGTGAAAAGGAGACATAATTATCGATGAAGCGGCAAAATAGTTAGACTAGGAAAGGCACCCCAGTGTGGCCCGAGCATGAAGGCCCAAACAACTCAAAGGCATCAAAGGTAAGGTAAAGGAAATGTCCGAAAAGAAAATTCCGCTCTTTTAAAATACATACAAATATTTTCTAAACTAATATTACATAGCTACTTTTATTTGAACCGTCTTTTCTTGATCCATTTTTCTACATGTCTTGTAGCTTTTAATGTAAGTGGAAACTTTCCACGCAAGCTAAGCCCTTTGTTGCATCGGGCGACCAACTCGCGTACACCTTCCTCAGCGACAGCTGGCCCCATTGATGTCGTGCCGCCACGTCCGTGAATAGGGTCTAGATTTTTCACAGGAATTTAGCGACATTAGAGTAGGAAACTCGATGAAAGATACTATTAATCGAAGTACATAAGCTTATTCAATAGAAGAACAAAACTGAAATCTTTTCTTTTTTGGGTCTGTTGATTTTAAGAAACCGAATAGATCTATGGAATTCTCGATATACTGCAGCCAAACAACACAAATATTTCAAATTTGGCAGTAGCCAACGACTTCTGTTCGGCATAAAAGCGCTGTAGTCTGAAGTCTGAGCAAGCGAGCGAATCAACTATGAGCGAAAATTGAATTGAAGAAGAAAATTAGCAAATCACTCAAGACCTCCCCAAAAACAGATATCCAAAACAGTGCATTGCTTCTGTGATGGCAACGATGACCTCTCAAAGTACCCTAGACGTCTCCGGTTCCCGTCCGACGCGTGGCTGCTCATGGCTTGTACAGGGCGGTAGGAAAAAAGAGGTACAAAATATCACAACCACCAGATAGTGGCACACTAAACACTTTCACCTCTACGAAACTTTACGAAAAAAAATTTGGTTTTTGCAATTTTAGCTGTTTAATGTTTGAAAGAAAGAAATTTGAATACAAAATTGCCCACAAAAATATTTTATTTATACATTTAATCTACTGAAATTATTCAAAGTTTCCGCCACCCACATCGATGGACATCGATTTTTGGAAAGATATAAAAAGCCTTCATTATTCCACATTTTTGGAATCAAAGGAAAACCACGTGAATAGAATTGGAGTGACCTCTGGCGATATTTCTGAACTGCAATGCCTTATCCACATTGTCTGGCGATCCTTGAGTCGAAGATACCACAAATGCGTCGGTGATTGGTGGAAACTTGGAACAAATTCTGTAAAATAAGTGCATAAATAAATCTTTTGTGGGCAGTTTTGTTTTCAAATGGCCTCCTTTCAAACATTAAAAGGCTAGTATCCCAAAAACTATTTTTTTCAAAGTATCATTGAGACATAAGTGTTGTTTTCTACTTTCTCGCAGGTTTGAATTTTTTTAACTAAGCCCTGTATGAAGAATGCCAGCGAAGGAGTAGCTAAAATTTTGAGATCTCTTGATATTAAACTATGTCGAACACCTTAGGTCGAAGTTTCAGCTTTCTCAAAGGTAAAATAAATACAATGAGATAGAGAAGAAGTACATTGAAAAATTGTCAAAATCGTGATTACGTATACGTAGGTAAAATTAGGAAGTATATTGAAGAAAGAATATCAGCAGAATTTTGAAGTTTGAGCTTAATAGTAATATTCTCTTGCGTACAAGCACGTTAATGAAACTGCACTTCAAATGAATTTGTAGTAACAAAAAATGTTACCTAAACATTCTCGTGTGCACCCCGGACGTTTTTTTTAAACATTTTATCCGAGGTATAATCTTAATTCTTTTAACCGGTCTTAACTAAAAAATGTGAAAACCACAATTTAAATGAATTTGACCAAATTATAGTTAATGATATACTTTCTTTAATTTGTTTTCTGTTCAAAAATTATCACCCTACTTTCGGTTGATACGAGTTCGCCTAATACTTTTTTCTTGCGACGTAGCCCAATTACCCATGAATGTGATAAATCCAAAACTTTCGTCCCTTATTCCTTAAAACACGCGCTCTACTTTTAAACGTGTGGACGTATGGGTAATAAATTAACAAACCCAAATGATGCATTCAGCATTACATTAGAACATATTCGTACGGACAGAGTGCATTCTCTTTCTATTTTAATTAATTTTTGGTTTAAGGTCGAGACATGTAATGCAAATATAAGACGAATGAATTAAAACCCCTCTTTTGTTCTCCCCATTTCAAAATAAGCTCCCCAGACAAAACCTACTCTTTTCCGATCTCCAGTTATTTCCTACGTTCATAAATCACTTTTCAAAGCAGTGACAGAAGTTAAGGTTACATACAAGTACTGAACAGGCATCAGTTTTTATTCAAAGCTGGCAAGGTATGGACTTGTTCTTTAGTTCCTCCGCAACGATGGGACGAATGTATAATGTCTCGTAATAGCAAAAAGGGGTTATTGCATTTGGTCGGGCTAAGGGACACCCAGCGAAAGAAGTAGCGGAATTCGCTTGTGTTTCATTCCGCACTGCTATACAGGTCTACCAGCAAAGGAAACAATCCGGTACGTACGGCAATTCAAGGCAAAAATTGAGGTCGGAAGAAAATTCTAACCAATAGGGACCAACGCCATGTGTCCTGAATTGTTGACCGGAATCGCTTCGCATAAAAGATGGAACTTCTACAAAACATCAAACCCTCTTTGCTCTTTCTGAACGCACTCCTCGTAGGAAAACCCATGCAGTGGGTAAAAGGAACAGGATGGCTCATAAACGGCTGATATTAATTCCTGCCCGCACGACTACTCGTTTAAACTGAGTTTAAAGCACGAGCACATTGGATTCTAGAGAAATGAGAAGTATAATGTGGTCAGATGAATCACGATTCCGTCTCTATAGCAATGATACCCACCGTCTTGTTCATCGAAGCTTCATAAAGCTTCCTACAAAGCCTGCGTGCAAGGGGCCATATGAAGAGGAGGTGGGTCTGTCATGTTCTGGGGGTGTTTCAACTGCTCTGAAGTCGGTCCTATCGTTGAGATATCTATAAAACTGAACCAGCATGGCGACTGTTAGATAAACAAGTTTTGGTCATTCGCACAGTATCTGAATGAAGAAAGAGATGTTGCTTTGTCTATCTTTGGGAGTGCATGAGGCTAGAGCTGTCATTAATTAGCATGGAAGTCATTCAGGATATGCCAGGCATTTAGATCGGCCAGCTAAGTCCTCAGATCCCTAGATAATAACCAATTATATTTTTGAGACCACCTAGAACGACAAGTCAGACGGCGAGAAGATCATTCACATAGTGTGATCACATTACGAGATCAGTTGATGAAAAAGTGATTTAAAATCTATCAATGCACGTACATTGAGACAGTTGTAGATTTAATGAAGCTCAGAATTACCGCTATTATTCGTGTTCACAGAAGTGCTACACCATATTAGTAGCAGGTGATTAATTTTTTTTCCGTGGAGCTTACATACAATTTTCTAGCTTTTCATACGTTTAATGAGTTTTAGCTTTCGGTAACCCTTCAAATCGACCGTCCCTTTATTCTCCTCATTTATCTAGATTGCACCTAAAACATTTCCACGGGCTGCTGTAAACGGAAAGTATGGCTAGACAGGAGAACGGTGTGCAACCAATTATGATTTAATTTTTGGCAGAGAAATTTCACTGCCAATACCGGTCGGGTATCTTCGTCAAAATGGGCAGAACTCGAATCTGGCATCAAGTCTTCATGATAGTGCGGTTTCCAAAAGGTTCTCAAATCCATGGTGTAGTGGTTAGCGTGATGGCCTCGCAGCCGGGAAGACCAAGGTTCGATCCTCGGCTCAGGCAAGCATTTCACGTGACCTCGGAGTACTTCCCTTGGGAAAGGAAGTTTAAACCACACATTCCTCACATCCCTCACCACACCAGTAGTTGTAAGACGTTGAAAACCCAATGGTAAAACGTGTTGGAATTAATGAAGGTTCAAAGCTCAAGATGGACTGCAAGCCACCGAGACAAGGCACCGTCGCGGGATCTATGAGCGCCCCAACGCAATGTCCGCTAATGAAGAATTAAGCCTGCAATTAATATAAATGAAAACTATCTTTCGGATACCCACGAAGGGGAAACAAAACTGTCTTTTGAATGCCCACGAAAGGGAACCGAAACTGTCTTTTGAATGCCCACGAAGGGGAAACGAAATTGTCTTTCGAATGCCCACGAAGGGGAAACGAAACTGTCTTTCGAATGCCCACGAAGGGGAAACGAAGCTATCGTGTAAAGGCTCACGAAGGGGAAACGAAGCTATCGTGTAAATGCTCACGAAGGTTAAACAAAACTATGGTGTATATTCGGTTAGGTACAAGTCAATAAATATGTTTGATATCAGTCAGTAGGTAAGAATCAAATCCATCAGATCCACAAAATTTTACAGGCTGTGCAGCAGAAACTCTAGGCCTCGGACGCAAAATAGTCACCAGCCATTAACACGACCTTCAACATAGCCACTGACTTAGTTTACCAATTTATGAAGCGGTCCCCATCTCGGCAGAGTGATGGCGCACAAGGTGATTGAGCGGTGGCATCGGAGGTTCCGGTCTGGCAGTGCGGAATTAACAGGCCATCTCAACTCGCGAAGTACAGTCGGCAACCAGAAGAATGGAATTCATCCACGATAAAATTCAGTAAAGAGCATTGAACTGATTCACTGTAGACGATAGTTAGCTGCTTTTGACGCTCAGCAGTTCAGAAGCCTCACGGATTTGCTGCTGGGAGACCAAAAGCAGCCCACACTAGGTTCCGTCTACTTCCGAAAATTCCCCCTTCCTCGTGCCGCCAACTCTCACATCGAGGAGGTCGTTTTCAGAATCTAAAACATTATTAGGGATGTTTCTGTATAAAGTCGGAAAGGTAGCAGGCCATGTGAAAATCGTAGAAAATGGTAGTGACTAATAAGCTTTACTCGAAGTCAATCAAATCCTCGTGAAGTCAACCTGCTTCTCACCAGAAGTAATATTCAGACCAGAATAGAGGTTTTCTTCGACGCTTTTCGTGCGTAAACCAGGTTGGCGACTGGACGAAAGCCAATGATAACTTATTAGACTTTATAACAATTTTTTGCTCCTCAGCTTTCTAAATTTTGTTATCACTACAAAACGTACAAGGAAGCTTTGCGGTTTGTTCAGAAGGATTGAAATTACAGCTGTTCCATTATCATAAACCTTCAAGTAGGTAAATTGAATTCTAATGCTATTTTTGAAGTTGTTGCAAGAAAATGTTCTCCCTCGATACGATACATTTTTATATTCGATATTTACCGTTAATTAACTTCGCTTTTTATTCGCTGTTTCTGTTCTTAGACGATGTTTTCCTATCATTTGTAAATATATATAAACTGTTAAGACCATAAACACAATACCTTGTGGTATGTTAAATTACTTAGCTTCCTTCGATGAAAATGAACTCGTGAATTAAACACAAACTGGGCCTTCGTAATTTTTTAAGTAGTGAAATCTTAATATATACTCATAAAAACCGAATTTTTGAAGTATTGATTCATAGTTCAATGGATACAAAATAAAGATAGTTCACGTAAGTATGAATACCTACAGTACCAGGTACAACTAACCAAGACTCACAAGATGGTAAAATGCATGATTACACAAGGTCTCTATACCGTTTACTCAAGCCTAGTTTATCACTATGCAACAAGCACAACTGTTCAGTGTGCACCGTTATTTTTAAGCATTTTGCTTCACGGTGCATGAGAGTTCACGGTTGTTCGCGCTGCATGTCCCACCAGAATATGTCCTCAATAATGCGGTCCCGGGGTGAAGGTGACCACGGCGCCATAGGAGAGCAGGACTGCCATCACCATGAACCAGCAGGAGCTTACATATGCTTTCAGATCCCGCTGCGAGGGTCGAGACCCGCTTGGCATCCAAGGCTTACCTCACCGAAACAATGTTACGTTTTCTTTGGAGTGATGGTGGAACGATGACTACCTTTTCTGTTCCGCAGCACAATAAGGTAAATCAACGTGCGCATCAGATGTTGATACTTTGGGTCAACGAGATAGTGTTCGTAAACTTGTGGGTTCGGAGTTACTGATCAAGGCAGTTTATCACCTCTTAGGCATGCAATTTTTTACGAATTTTACGAACTTATTTTATTAAATAAAAGTATCAGATTTTTCATCTCATCCAATTCAGCTCATGGTCATGAATTGTGTTCTTTGGACAACACTACTGCAAGAGTTTGACGGGCAAAAAATAATTTTCGAGTATTATTAGACGTAAGAATTCTCTCCCAGGGAGAGATTCGCCCAAACTTTGTACATAAACGAATAGGTAGCGATGACATTATCCATACACCGTCCAACATTCAATATTTTCACTAATTTCTCAAAACCTAATGCGTGTGCAGTTCTGAGTTTATTTATATCGTTATGAGTACAAGAAAAGGAATAGAACACTCAATTTTCAAAAGCATGGTTTATGTGGAATTTGCATATTACAAATACTACAAAAGTTAGAAAAACGAAATTATTCATACAATCGGGAAAATAATTTCTGATGGAAAAATACATACCATAGTAATATAAATTTATATAATTTTACATACTGTCGAAATCGTTCTATTATCCCGTAAGAATATTCTAGAAAAATTAGAACACAACGTGGTGCCAGATATGTTCTGTCGAAGACATTTGCACATCAAGATGAGAGAGCTCAGCGTGGACTTGAAAAAGACGATTAATGGCCTTCACAAATCAGTAAAACAGTTGTTAAAATATTTCTGAGCGTTTCGTGATTCTGACATCAACAATACAATCTGTTATGAAGAAGATTAGTCAGAACGGCATAGCAAAGACTTTAGCTAGACGTAAGAGGAAACAGAATTAGTCAGCGAGAACAAAAATAAAACTTGTCATGGAGTCGACATGAGCCGAGAATTGTGGTGAATGACATTGCCAAGGTGGTGGATACGCAGGCAAGATTATTACCTCCGGTACTCGCACAAATACATCGTTATCTGAATGCATGGTCATCGAGCACGACGAATGTTTCTTCACAAGCCATGTCATGTTGCTGCTCCATTAAGCTTTGCTAAAATTCACTTGAACAAAAAAACATTACATCTGGAAACAAGCGCTAAGGAGCGATAAACCGAAAATAGAGCATTGCGAGCATAATGATGTCAATAAAGTATTTGGCTCAAGATAAGCGAGGACTTCCCCCGTTGAACACTGTGTTCGCAGTTAAGCATGAAGGTGGAACTATGGAACTAGGATGTTCTGAGATGCTTTTGTACTTTTTCTTCAAGAGACGCTGGAAAATTAATTCTGGTTAGAGGAATAATAAAGGGAAAAACGAAATGAACGAGGCTACCATCCAACGTGTGGTTCATGACTATGTACTTCTGTGACGAATCATACGCAATGCCAAGAGACTAGTTCTTATACGAGAGAACTCGGAATCAAAGAGTGACCCTATAGCCAAGCACTGCTTAAGCATACTGAAACATCAGGATGCTCTGGTTCTTCTCGAATGAGAAGAGCATAAGAGCTCGTCTCCCATGACGTCAACACGGTGAACTATTGCGTCTTGGGCGTGATTGAGAGCACCCCAATTAGCATCCAAAGAGCACCGCTGTTGAGCTCTGGGCAGCTATTGTGGAGGCCATAATCAAACATTCAAAAGAACAACTTCATTACTGTATACGGGAGATTTTGAAAGCCTGAGGAGGATATTGTAGCGCTAAATGGCGGTTTCATTGTTTAATGTCAAGCAAAAAGTCAGTGCTCACGTGTTCAGCAGCAGTTAACTGTAAATATTGTTGGTAATTAATTAATCTCCAGTCTCTACTCATTTTTTTCCGTGAATGTTACTTTGTTTTCAAGGGCCTACTGCACCGTGTGTGTTAATGTAGTACAGCCTCACAGCCAACATGTCAATGAAATGAATGCAGCTTGAGAGCGGACATGCTCGGATGAAGATCTATTTTCTGAAACCGACCGTACGCTCGAAAATGATGAGGGACGTAAACCTGAGCCGTCCTATGAATAAAGCGGCAAACCGGGATCATGCCAGTAAATCAAACACGATTATTCTCACACTGAACGTACACCGACAGAAAGAACGGACACCGAAATAAATTGGTCAGCAAGATAAAAAAATGTTTTTCCAAAAGCTGAAGGAAATGTAAGCCATTTTATAATATCGCCAGATATCATAGCTGTCAATAAAACTTTGTGTGATTTTTAAGTGGAAAACGTCTCCCACCAAAAGTTCCAGAGAAAGGATACCAGTTCAGTTAGCTGAATATAATCATTAATCGAATATAATCTGCATCTTAACAAAATCCCTAAAACCAACTGAACAGAGGCTTCGGTTCCCACAGGTTTCTCGATTTCCACAAACGCCTTGTCTAAATTAGACAGCAGTGGTATGAAGGACTTATAAAATACAAAAAAATGTGTCTGTCTCATATGGGGATATCTAAAGAGTGTTGTGTACAAAACTAGATAACAAATCTTTTCCGGCCGAAGATCCCGGCAGATTAAAAAATATATCACCATCATCACGTAGAACAAATTGCACCACGCAATGACAAAGCTTCAAAATCACTTAGTGAATGCGTAAGGCAATATTAGCTACACTTGGCTAAGCTAATTTTTAAAAAGGGCTGCGTAATGAAATTTATACTTTTGCAGAACATATTTTCAGCAAGAAGTGAAATTTTCCAAAAATTGATCACATTTTTCTAGTTATTTTAAATTCTTCTGTTTCTGCGCTTCACACTGTACTTTCAAAATGTCGCGGTTTTCATTGCAGTGAAAAATATAGAACCCACGAGTGTCTTAAAACTTGTTGTTTTCTGTTATATGTCTTCGCACTTCAGCGTTAATTCAAAGTGTCGTCTCTGTATATCCATGACCAATTTGGCGAACGATTTAGCTTTAGTTTTGATTGTAACATACCCGAACTCGTCTCTATTACACCTGTGATCTGAGTTGTCGAACATTTGTGTAGGAATGATTTCTGATGTGTCCGCTTCTGGAACTGGAACTAGCGCTTGAGCTGCATTTCTGGTGCTGATGCACACTGGGCCCTTAACTGATGCGCACATTGTGTTCTAAACTGATGCCTGTACTGGGCCTTTAACTGATGCTTGCAATGAGCCCTTAACTGATGCATGCAACAAAAAATCGTGCAGTTTTTGGAATTGTAAAGAAATATAAAAACGTAAAGAAAACGAATAAAATTTCAGTTATGAATATAATGTACATACATTCCTGCGACCTTTTCACGACGAATATCAAATTGTTGAGAATGATTCTTAAAGAGGGGTATATAGGCCATTCTCATGAGAACTCATGAAGTATCGATATTAAAAATGTTCAAAATATTACTCAAGTTTATTATTACGACGCATCATTTCGCTCGGTAAAACTACCCAAGTACAGAACAAGGGTAAATGCAGTGGGCTGCACGGCCGGTGAACTTAGAGGATGAGATATCGGCTCCAACAAAATGTCAATACAATTTGTCGAGCAGGCGAGTAAATTGTGGTCGCGCGTCATCCCGCAGAGTGGAGATCTGCTTTTGCGATACACTAGAGCACGGAGCTCTCAATTCCATTTAACTATTACGAAGTGTCTCAGATGATTTTTGTGATTAAGAAGTGCTTAAAAAACGAAGATACTGAGTTGTATGAAATTCTTAAAGTCATTATCTGAAAAATATCGGTTTAATATCAATCTCTATACACAATTTTGAAACCTGCAGAAATTAAAGTCTCACGTGAATATTTAACGACACTTACATGCGAACGAAGAGCAATTTCATGGAGTAAATAATAACATATGGCTTCCGAGTTCTAACTGAATGGTGACTGAAGAAATTGTTGTAACAGCTCTCATACTATAAGATCGAATTTTAATTTATTAAAATACTGCTTTTCTTTCAGTATTGAAGTGTTTTATGAAAATCGTGCAGTCCTCAATAAATTATTCGCATGTGAGTGAAGGACTTTGAGCTGCGATTTTGACACAATTGTCTCAAAATTGAAAAAAGAGCATTGTCATAATAGTCAGGCTCGCAGTGGAAGACGCAAAATCAGGCTCTCATTCAGAAGGAATCATATGAGTAGGCTGCGGCCTCGAGAGGGTGGAGGTCAGCGCCGCTATATAAGGCGTGGATCCAGCCCTCAGGCCTCAGTTTACGTCCTGCAGTCATCCTGGTCAAAGCCCGTGTAGCCTCAGTCATGTATTCTCACCCTAACTCAAGACAGTGCTTTAATTCCATACTGCTCGGCAGTGTCATTTTATTTGTGTGCAATGTTAGTAAATCGACAGCGAGCCCGGCGGAGCGGCAGAGGTATTACGAAGTCATTAAGCCAGCCGTTTCCTTAGACACTGGACCTGCAGAGTTTTATCAAGATACGGTACGTATTTCAATTACCATGTACATTTAACTATCATTTGTACCAGATAAGTCTATGATGTTTTCAGACTTCTTGCTATTCTTCTCAATCATGATAGGATACACTCAGTGGTACAAAGCTTACATGAATTCCAGTTTTTTATATTCATATCATGGATTCATTTTCAATGATGACGTGAGCTCCTTTAGTAGAATTTGCTCCACTCTACTGTTATATCAACCAATGCGAAACAATACAATAAATTTTAGTGATCTCAGTGAGGTGAACACAAGCCATTACGCTGCGATCTCTATTCGGCCGTCGCCACCACACACGAGAGAGAAATTAACTGGATTACGATCGCATTTTGTAATTCATCATCATTGACTAATTTGCTTTCTATATTTTTATGTGCTCACAGTATATGATAATTTAGTTAAGTGCTCTTCATATGTCTATGTGCTCTCCACACATCATCACTTAATTATTTACTCTTCATATTTCTATGTGCTCTCCATATATCATCGTTTAGTTATGTACTGGTACTCTTCAAAATTAATTCGTAAAGAATGTCGCCTCGTCACATATTCCATGACAGTAAATTAACGTATTTTTTCCGTAATTAGAGCATTTTTCCACTGGTGAATAACTTGCATTTCAAACTAAGTTTGAATACATTTAAGACGTGAGTCTTAAACTAAACTCACAGAAGCCCGGTGAAGTGTTACTCCATTGAAGGAGTTTGGTGAGTCTTGGTACCTGGTGACGGCCCTTTGTCTTAAAATAACATCAGTTCCGTACCTTCTTGAAGTCATTAACAAACAGTATATATTCGAGGTTTAAGCTATGTTTCCATAATTTTTTAGCTTAATCACATGTAGAGTGTCTACGAAATAAATTAATGCATATTGTCATCGATAATCTTGCTCGAACTTTTCAAATTTAAGTCTTTCACCACGGACTTAGGAAGTATGATCATTATGCTAGAAAATTTGAATTGAAACCAGCTCATAGAGAGGCTGCAGCCTCAGCCATCAAAGATATCCCACCTTAACGTGTCATACGAGCTACTGTATGTACATGTACCTACTAAGCGCTGGCGTAAAATTAGGCCACGACCTAGTAGGCCTACTAATGCTGCCAGACTGCAAATCTTGGCGAGGTGTGTTTACATGGCCTCCGACGCGATGTTTGATCACGAGAAGCTTCATGCATAAATTTATTCACGACATAGTACCTTACTTTGTATTCACAATACAATGTTATAACGCATGCATTTTATTTACACTCCAACTTCGAGATGTTTGAGTTATATAGTGGTTTGTGAAGGAATACGTGTATTCCGGTTCTGCATTCCATATGGGGAAATATAATAGATGAGTATTCATGAAGTTGATAAAGCACTGGGTTTAATAATACAACCTGTATAAAATTTGAGTATCACAGTGTACTCGAATATTATGGTATTACTTCAGCTAGTAATCCATTAATCCTTTGTGTATGGTGATCCATGAGCACATCCTTCTGCTAAGTGACTCACGCTCCTCTGTAGAGAATGAAATATTTGAGTACAATTCCTTTCGCACGCTGTCGCATTCTGTATAGTCATCTCTATTCTTCTTCGCTTCACTTCATTTTAGCAAATATTACCAGTAGACGCACCCTACCAAAAATGGCGCTACAAATGATGGTAGTTTCTTAAGAAGCCGTATTATTTACGGTCAATTTGACATGAAATATTGTTATTTGCAGTATGACTGATACGGACTGTCGCTGATTAGTTAGAAATAAGAATCCGGGAATTTTATCCGATCTAAATCCTTAAGAGCGTAACAAAGAGACGGGTGGACCAAGCAAGCAAGCAACACTGTGCTATTATTACACCGATAAATTTTTCTCTAATAACAATCGCTTTTTTCTAGTATGCTTAATCCTCATTGTTTATTGATTCCCAGTCATAAGATATTTGTAAAACAAAAATATTCAACAATCTCTTATTTGTGAGTTCTTTTCGTGCATATGCCAAGACCTTTTCAAAAACCCTTCTACGTTCCCCACGTCTGATATTCGTTATTTGTTCTATGTCCCACGTACACATGTGTCTTTTTACTCTTTGAGATACACTGCCATCAGTTCTCACAAGATTTATACTTTCCTATTCCCTAACATTCATTTCAACGTCATTCTCATTCCTTAAACACACCACCTCTCAACTCGGATTAGCGTCTAATTTAAGTTTCATTCGAGTGCACATTCTTCCAAATCTTATACTACACTGCAGGCGATAATTTCAGTTATGCAGTAGAGAGTTCGTCGATCCAGCGCGAACGATATTCAAGAGAGGTAAATTTTTTCTATACGGCATACCACGATAAGTCTTCAAGTTCAAATTTTAAAAAGATGATCAACTGTGATGACATAAAACAAGTAGGATTCCGTCTTGAAAAGCAATTGTCTGCAGAATTATTGCCTATAAATGTCAGGCTGCAGTGCATATACTTGTATCATTCACAACCAAGAAAAATATGATACGTGCCACACAAATGTCCAGTTCTTGCTGAATATTTCACCTGGGCGATACCAGTGAAATCCTAGGATTGCATATAGATGAGGCTGATGTTGATTAACTGGTTAATTATATTTATAAGCCCATAGCACTTCTAAACATAAATTCTCGTTAAACATGATATGATAACAGCAGCTACGACTACTCTTCAAATAAACGAAATACAACCCTGTTTCATCACGGTAGTCTTATCAACCCTATTTATGCTAATTGACGTCTATTTTTAAAATTTGTAAAGGTCGTAGCAGCATTTTTGGTTCTTCACCTTGTGACAATCGCTTCAAGGAAGAAACACACGTGTGTACACATTTGATTTTTTTTTGGACTATACCAGTTCTTACTTTGGCGATGACGGCCATTTCCTTGCCTTTGATAAAGCAATTTACCTTATAGTCTAGAAATAGCACTCCAGGAGAGAAAATTATTCTCGAGACGCTCATGCAATGAGACTTAAATTCAGAGGCGTGAATTACGTTACCAGTTCAAGGGTGATACAACCTCACTAGGCGTTAGTAAGGATATATCCCTGTCTTATGCAAAAATATAGTTGCCTGCACAGTTTATTCAATGTCTCTTATTAAGATGAATCAGTTCACAACGTGCGTCAAGATTGAAATCTCCGTGATAAATTAAACTTATCAGATCGGCGAGGAAACCCTGTTAATAAAATTTAGGGAAAAGTGGTGACTTACTCACACTCTCATACGGTGATTTGACTATTTTCTACAGGCGCTCACAGTATGAATGATTGCCTCGACAAAAAATCTTAAGTAGGTGTGTCACATGTTAGAAGTTTGCGTTAAATCTTTATAGATCACTAATACGTAAAAGCATTTCAATGTAAAGTTTTCATAGAGGTACCACAATATTTCTGATTTTCAATATTTTAAAAATATTTCGTTTTGAGTCTAACACATCAGAATACGGGCGTGTTTGAAACCTGAATCTGCACGTTTGAAAAAATTGAATAACTTCTCATGATCGCTGCATTGACTCACACGTCGTAATAAAACGTTTCACGTGATGGTACTGGCCTCGCACAGCGTGGCTTAAGAAATATTGCCTTACATCGGTGTATGAAAGATTAATCGATTCGACCATATTGTTCTTTTGACAGGATCAGCTACAGCCTGTAATAGCAAATTTCTGAAAAATTGAAGACCGCCCCCGGGTCACGATAAGAGCATGAAGTTCCAACAATGGTTACTGTGTTGCTCCCAGGAGTGAACAAATGGTTTTCCTAGGTTGTTTCACGGTGCGCTTCTCTAGCTCTAGTTAGAGCTCATTAAACAGTCATTAATTTAATAGGAAATTAGGTCATAATAGTTTAAGTTTAATAAAAAATAAATTATACGGATGGTCCATATCATATATGATACATGTATCTTATATTTTAAATTCTTTTAATACATAAGAGTTTATTAGAAACCAAAAAATATTAGTAACGTAAAATATTTTTGCAGAGATAAGTAAAAGTCACACCGTTTGAGAGTAGTCTAACACTGAAGCTTTTCATCTGTGCACACTACTTCATGTTAAAAAAAAGCTTTCGTTGCACTAGATCTATGTGTGTTGGACATTGGTACTAACAAAAGCCAATGGCCGAAATGTTTGGGTTCAATTTTTTAACACTTATTTTTCAAAGTTAAAGCTGTTAAAAAAAATTATTTACTCCAGAAGTAGAAAATCCTCTTTTATTATCAACGTTTTCAAGCAATAACCTGGGAGTTAAGTCGCGACTTCCGCACCGTGTTCGAATTTCTGTACGAGGGAGCAGCTTCCCGGACCACATCAATTCCACCATGTCTTGATTTTGCCACGAAAAAATTACATCAGTCCTCGATTCCATCGCACCCTGATGTTGTTGAGGCGTACGATTTTGCCGTACCTTGATTCTGCCCCATCTTGGTTCCGTCATGTCTCCCTTCCGCCGTAATTGAACTCCAACAGGCGTTGACTTCGTGTCATGATTATGCCTTAATATAAACGTGCCTTGCCTCCAACGTGCCATGCTTCCAACGTGCCTTGATGACAGAGGGCCTTATTTCTAACTAGGTGTCTTTCAGCTGTCTCGTAAACCGGCCCAGGGGCTTTCTTCCTTAGTTATTGTCGAACTGTAGGTATAAATGCTATTGTCAATACGGAGTATTTTCAAGTGAAATGGACTAAGATGATGAGTATAAAACGGAAAACATTGTGTTCATCTAAATCATTGAAAGTAATCATATACCAATCGAGTAATTTCAACATTATTAGGGATCTATTAGTTTAGGAGCCTTGAGGGGTGAAAATTCATTCAAGATTTGCTTCGTGATTCGTACCTTGGTGCACATGATCCCTCAAACTAATTACTTTTGTATGACACTCTGAGTCTGGAAACTTAAATTGAAATAGTTATGATCTCCCGTTAGTTACGTTTGAGTAGGATCCTTTTAACTAGAGCCTAAAATTTATAAGATGTACTAATATGTAATATCTTGAAAACCTTTCGACCAGCAACATAATTTGGAAAGCTGGGTAGACCTTGAAATTGAAGTTCTTGACAAGGCTCAAATTTTTCTGACGTACGCCACGGCCGGAGATAGATGACCTACCTCCACACGACGTGTCGCCAGCGGCATCGTCTCGAATGTCCTTGACTTCTTGAGTAATATTGGACTTTATTATCTCGTAGAGATGTGGAAATTTCATGCATTCAGGCTAACGCAAATAAGATGAAATGTCCGAATGATATTCATTTGTCAAGCGAGGCTTCTTGAAGGGGCTGAATTTGAAACTCGTTTCCTACAGTTTCACAATTTTATGTTGAATGAGTTTTTTCTTATACCTACAGATATTTTATATTTTTGCCAGATTCACAGTTAAATATTCCGCTTCAGTTATAGAGTAAACGTTTGTTTATAGTTCCATGTTTAGTTTTATGAAATGAGATTGCTATGGAATTATAAGTCACTTTTTTATTTAGTTGCTTTGAAATTTTATTTGCTGATTTTCTCTGAGCTCTTTCTTGCTAAGGAAGGTTGGTAACCTTCTTACAGGCTGAGCTCTGTCAGTTCATCTGGTTGAGTAATAACCCATAGACATTCGTAAATTTGTCACGTCGCTGTGTTGGGGGCTCGGTCGACTCCTTCCTGAGGTCTAGGTTTGTTGTTCACAGCTACGTGCAGGGACTATTTAAATACATCAAGGGTACTTTTTAGCATCAGAGGGAAAAGGTCGTTAGGGTTTTTGGTGGGATTTATTTATAAGGACAGCGGGTGATGTTGCTAAACAATGTAAGCTCAGTCTGCAAACGCTTAATTCGCTACATTGAGTTAAGTTGTATGAATTGCAGGTCTGAACAATAAGGGGAACGGCCGAGGGGAGACCCTGGTTCAATTGCGTCTCAGGTCTTAATACTTAATTTAACCAGCTCCTCCAGCTGCGAACTGTACGGTAGAGGTAGATTGAACTGATTACTACTGGAACTACTGTCGTGATTGCCTTAGCAGAAAATCGCTGACAATTGCATTCGCAAGAAAGGTCTCTGTGTGAACCGAGAAAGCAGGAAAGTCTCAGGGCGAGGATAATTAGTCTTCGGACAATTCATTAAAGTGAAACTGTTATGACATGATATCTAGCACCCTCTGAAACGTGACCACTTCTACCCTACATCACTGAAAACATAAACAGCAAAATAACTTTACATGAATGTTTAGAATAAATCTATTTTATAGTGTCTTCTTGGACCACCTGATCTCCAGCACTAGAAATTATGTAAAACCTTTTGTAGTTTATCGAGGGCTCTTAAGATCTATGAGGATACTTACAAAACCTTGAATGAAACGCAAATCATCACCTAAACTATAGCGAACAATTAAAATCGAATTGAAACGCAAGAATTTTATTCCGTAGCCCGAGACAAAACTCCACTAGAAAACTTTGGTCAGCTGAATCAGTTATTACATGGTTCGACTTCATTTCCTTAAGCCAGTTTTTCCGAATTCATTTACGTGAAATTGTGATTCTGCCTTTATAAAAGATGTGTCTTTATAAAATAAAAATATCCTGATGTCACAATATGCTTCTGTGGACCCTGAATTTTCATTGAAATGGAATACTTTCTTCGATCATCCATACTTCGTTTGAGCCCATCTGAACGTTTGTTTTGATCATCAGTGATAAAACAATTATATACGAGGAAATGAACATCTTCGCTCTTTCACGGTCATTTTCCTTCGGCTCATCAGTTCATTTAATGAGATGAGTCTCCAAATCTTTGCGAGCGTAGTTTTCATTCCCAAAAATTATAGTCGTAAATTTAGTGTTTGGCTGAGTAGCACAAACTGTTCAGTACTGTCAAGCTATCCCGGTTGCATACTTCATGTGGATAAAAAGTTAGTACTATAACTCACAATGTTAAGAATCTTAAGCAAATGGTTCTTTAAATTTGTTTCATCAACTAAGGGTGGAGTTGTACTGACCACACCATCTCACACACATCAGACGAGCAAGTACAGGTAACATGGTGTAGCTTGGTGTGATCAAGACAGCTAAGAATTTAAGAACAAATTTCAATGGAAAATATTATTTAAAATAACAGTTGTAACAGATGTCAAACTTGAATTATAGCTCAATCCAATGATGTCAAACACTTCACTTGAGAAATGTTCGGATTAAATTTTCTTGATACTTCTCTTTTCAAAGTCAAAGCTCGGAAAATATGTCTAACTTTAGAAATGGAAAATTTTTAACCTTCTTTTAGTAAACCCCAAAGGCTGCTTCCTATTATTCAACAGACACGCAAAAATGACACTTTAGAGGCAACGATCTACTCACATAAGAGCCCAAAGTTTTTAAGTTTTTCAATATTTTTTGACTGGAAATATGCAAAAATTGGGATTTATTTCTGTTCCGTGAAAATGAATTATCAGCTTAGAGATACTGATTCTTTCGTCGGGCTTGGAGAGTTCACAGGAAACTTATATTCCTTAACGTGCTAGTTAATAATTGCTACGTGAGCATTTGTTTCTCAATCCTGGCTTTGATTAAGTCCCAAAGTTGCAATGATTGACAAGACATTATTCCAAGTGCCGAATTAAAATCGGTGAGGAGAGTTTCATAAGAAATGGAACTATAGTGTATTTTGCCTCAGTTCAAACCCATGCAACACTCAAAATGTGAGAAATCCCTGTTTTATGAAATTAATGGGATTTATTTTCTGAGCTTTACTCAATTTAGTTTTTGGTGTACTACTGAACTTATTTTCCATTTTATTTCTAATCTCACCTTCACCCGACTGCATCATTTCTACCGGTCCCCCTCCTGCACTACCTCGCTTCTAGCAGGCCTACCACTGGACTGCCTCATTTCCACCAGTCCCACAACTACGTTACCTAATTCTATCATCCCTATATTGCGGCACTGCATCTCTACCAGTCTCACCACAATACTACCTAACTCTATCAGTCCCGCCATCACCCCACTACTTCCCTTGCACCATTCTCACCACGACTGTACTATTTCACATCCCACAATTTATTCACTTATATTTTCACTGCTATTTACTTGTATTTTCACTGTATGAATTATCCCCCCCCCCAAGTCAGGCCACCATTCCCTTACCTCGCCTTCAACTTTCTCCCACCTCACCATTCGCCCCACCGAAACTCCTCCTTTCTTCCATCACACACGGAAGCGGCTCCTCGTGGTCTCAGTGCAAGTCAAATGTGTGTCGTTGCTTCCGCTAGAGATAATTTCAATAAAATGTGGAGTGTAATTGCGCTCTAAGACAAAGATAGAATTTAGCACAAGTCTCCTAATTAAGATGCTTCCTCGTCAGTTCAGCAAAGATAGGCAACAAGTAAACTCAAAAATTTTCTAGGTGGCATTTTGAGTCGTGAGTTTAGGATTTACCGGAAGGCGTATAATCTCCTCCGGCTTTTTCATTCAACTTACAGAATCCCAGCTCGCAATACGATATCAATGAAAAAAATTGAAGTCAATAAAGTCATGATTATGAAATTCATTACCTCTTTTAATTGGAATTTGATCAATTTTGTTTTGAATTATTTTCTGAGTGTTGATAGTAATTTGTTAAGTTGTGCAAGAACAATACAACTGCAGTCGTCTCCGTATCGGTCTCGGGAAATAATTACGGTACAATTGTCTCTCACAGAGAGGGCGACATCCGCTAGAACGTGTATCATATAGCACGGAAAATATTTGTGTCCTAAGATGTAAACAAAGCGTAATGTAAGAAGTAAATACGAAGATAAAGCGGTTTTTGTTGGAATCGAGCTAGCTCTTTATGCGGGTGACTCCCGTATCTTCTTAAGCGGTTTTAAAAAACAGAAAAAAAATCGAGTTACTTAATGTAGACTAGTGATTCCTTCCACACAATCGCACCTGAGTAATGCGAGGCGGGATCGGTGACAGAAATCTGACAGCTGTCGTGAGACAAGGTTAAGAGTAAGCGATTATGCCTACTCGCACGAGCAGCCGCCATTTACAGGTTCGCTGAAATCTGTCTCAAGGACCTCTCTCAGTTACAAATTATTTCAGTGACATCACCCTGACAGCTCACTATTGACATTTATATCAGCGTAGCGGCTTTTCCCTTGCAAGGGAAATTGAGATCTCAAGCAATAAGTCTTCAATCGATTACACTATGCGAAGTAATCGCTGGCGTCTTTGGCCGAGCTGTTATTGTCGTGATAGTCGATGTATTGGTTCTTTATGTAACGGATTTCCTCACAAATTGAAGTATAGATTAGTTACCGCTAAATTATTGCGTTTCATCGCTTATACGCTAAAACGCCCAATGGCTCGTTCGCACTCGATGTTCATTTCGGAGGATGCTGTACCGTATTGTGTGTTCAAGGTTAGTTGTGCCAACAAACGCTTCTGTAACTCAATTCCTACTCTCAAATCTGTGGCTAAAACGGCCATGCTTTCTACTTAATGCAGACCTTAATACTCTTTCCACCAAGCTCAGCAAATTCCAGTCTCCCGTGCGAATTTCTTCGATTATCTAAAATTGAAATTTTTATAGCCTGCACAGAGAACACCCATCACTCGTTTAGCCTGCTTATTCTTCTATACAACGAACGGTGCAACATTACATTTTAGGTTAGATGATATTATATTATTACGAAAAATGAAATATAATATTAGTTTCCTTTACGCGTATCCAGATGCGTGCACGTACATCAAACGTCGTAGTCACTTTCGACTGTGAAAAGATTCGGTGCCTGAAACTGCTCAGCTTACTTTGAAGAAGCAAAGTAGCTCGTTAATATCTACGCAAAAACGGTTGTGTAGCAGCTTAGCTTCATTTTATCAAATTACCTAAGCAGTAAAATTTTAGCTATTAAAACGTATAAAACAGACAAAAAAACGAGAGAATTGGAAAAATTCCAATAGAAGACAAGAGTCTAACGTACTCGTTCATGGAAAGAACAAAGGGACCGGTGAAAATGAACAGAGCAGCCATCGTTAACAGCGATTTCAGTCATCACTGCGTGATGCTCACGCAATATATGTATTTGAACCGCAGTACGTCTCCCCAGATAAGGTACACAGAGCGAAAGAAAGCGGGGCGCAAAATGCAGGAGTGTAACCATGGTGCAGAATTCGAAAGTTTAAAGTGCAGGACGCTCCAATGCAGGGCGCAGTGCACGCTCACGTGAAAATAGCCTTCAGAACAAGGCAGCGTAGCATCCAACACATGTTTACGAAGCTGAGCGCGATAATTTGGCGGAGCTCGTCTTGTGTTTGGCCTGGACAACATCACGTGTCCCGGTATGTTGACTGCACTACGTCCTGATCCCTGGCACCGAGCGAGGAATGCGATCGAAACTGTTCCACGCATCTCCCGGTCCAGCGCTAAACGAGCATTATCTATTACTTATTATTTGAGTCGAGTGAAGCGGTGTAGGAGTCAGAGACTTGCGCTTGAAATATTGGTCGTTCACCAATCATGAACTGTTAAGTCACCGGTGGATACGAGAGTAAAATTAAGCTGATAAATAACAAATCTTGGGCACAAGTTGTAAATTGACTTAATTTGTAAATTAAGGTGAAAATTTTATGGCAAGGATTGAAGGTGAGGTTGAAAATAAAATTAAAGGGTCACTTTGGTCGGTGAAAGATATTTTAATACTTTTTAAGTTCTCGCTTTAAAGTTTTCCCTATGGTCTTTGAACTTTTTTTTTTAAATTCCGGAAGCGTTTCAACTCCACCATTGTTACGTGCAATAAATGATACATCAGTGGACTTGCGTTATTCGCCAACCATTTGCACAGTCACTAAAAAAATTAAATGATCACAAATATTCACAATCAATTACATATGAAAGTCAATGTGTTCACCCACATCTCTCTTTTCTGTTCTGAAGGATTTTAAGCTACAGATTCCTGGAGAATTTTTCATTGTTGATAACTGATCTGATCATCACTTTTGTTTTCAACGCTCTTAACCGCACTAAATAAACGTTGAAAATATATTTCTTCCCCAAAGCAAACGACTTAGCACACTTAAATGCAAAGTTCTTACATTTGCACTCGACCAATTCAGTAACGGAGTACTGAAGAAAATGGTCTAAATGAGAAGGAAAAAAAGAGAATTACAGTTCGAAGCTTAGATTTTTTTTAACAAATTTATTCATGCACTTTTCTGCACGCAATAAAAATAAATCCATGTCCGATAAAATTAGTGCTAATTATAAAAAAGGTGCAATTAGAAGAAAAAATCAATTTGGATGTTGCCAAATGAACAAATACAGTAAAAGCGGGAAACAATATGCTGAAGACGAATTGCAGGTTTTCCTGAAATACGATGACACTACAACAGAGAACGGTTTATTCGTCATATATATTTCAAGAAAGTCATCATCTTCTTTGCCATCAAAGTCTTGGTCTGAGTCAAAAGGTAGTCATTATCATCACCATCATATTACATTAAATGAAAGTGATGTCTTGCTGTTTCCCCTTTGAGGCTGATTTGTTTTCCCTCTCGTATCCTTTACTCCTTTGGCTTCATCTAACGGTTGCCGATGCAAACAACTTCTTTTAAAATCAAAGCGGCACAAAACCACAAGGTCATATTTCCAATTTCATATTAGTTGGTAAGTCAATATTGTGTTTTGCGTCAATTTTGAGATCCGTATAATAGAATTTTTTGAGTAGACAGTTCAATGATATTTTTATTGGGAGCTGAAACTCGCGATCATGACAGGTGTTTTCCGGCCATTGAATTCAGTAGCGCCGGATGAGCTCCGCATGTCGTAAGGTCGATTTCCGTGTTTTTTAGAGGTCGGCTAAACTAGGTGGGAGTCTCACACTGGAGATATTCTAATTACTCAGACTAATTTTGAAGAATTTTTCTGTATCGTATAAAGCAAAGGAATAATCTGCAAACAATTTTCCCCCATTTCACTTTTTGACTACATTGAAAACAATCAAATTTACCAATTAATTTTAAAGAGCTAAAATTGGATAATAGAAAAATTCACAAAGCCATTTATTGACATTTATTCTTTGCTTGCCCCATTTAACATCACTTCCGATATTCTTTCTCTTAGCTCGAAAGAAGGAAAAATTTATAGAGCATTTAGTTACAAAGCATAATATATGACTAAAAATAACACTTTCCATTCAAAATATTCTCAAATACGACCAAAAGTTTTGAAGAACTCAACAACGCATTGCACGGTGTCGAACTCACTGCAAGAAAATTGTATCACGCGAGCACTGAAAATTATTTTTCAAAATGTTAGTTGCATAATGTTTGAGCGGTACTCTGAGCCATGCACCGATTTCAGGAATAAATTTAGTCCAGTCCTGCCTTTTGTTCATTTCATTGCAGTCTATTGTTGCTGGACTATTGGAAAAGCTTAACAGTTTTTCTTATTTCAGATAAAGAACTTAGCTATTGTGCATGTACAGAAACCTATTGGGAACAACTGTAAGTAAAAATGAATATGAGAAATTTGTTCTCTTTGTAATTCAAGGCCTTCTTTATCTCCCATCTACCCGTGATCTCGTTCCCTTCCATCTCAGATACATGTAAGCTCACCATTGGATAAGTTCCAGCCTTATCAATTGCATCAATTTGGTAGGTGTACACCGAAACATATCAATGGCATAGAAATGGAAGAGGCTGTTCTGCATTCGAAATATATCTAAAGTACGGCCTTAATTGAGCAAAACAGAAAAAACTCAACTAAAAACAGCAAGGATTGGCTTAAAAATGAAACGCATTAGCGTTACTTCATCTGCAGTTTTTAAGCGAAAGGAAAATATATTTAATGAATTTAGAATAGCGTTAATTCAAACACACCGTTACTCTTCTTTGGAGAAAATACTGATAGGTATTTATTATACTGTGATTACTAGCAAGTAATCAATGTGCATTAAACGCTGATGGGCACTTGCTGCATTTTTACGTCAAATCGCTCAGAGCGTGGCACCGCTGCCTAACAGAGCTACCAATGACGTGATTTTGAATTTATATAAGCATGTGTCAGTTATCTCTCTTTAGATTTTCATGGCTTAAAAAATGTTCTTATTAATATTTTTTATCGAAATTAATGATCGCGTTTACCCAAAGAGTGTCGTCCCATGGGGAAATGTCAGAGAGGAAAGCACGATGAAGTCAACGCACGCGCACAATTTCGAAGAATTGACGTCGTTTGCACGATACTTTTGTGATCGAAAAGGGAAAAGGTTGAAAAAAACTAGCGAGCAGGTATGCGCGTACCATAGTTTGGAAACTCAAAATTATTTCGTTAAATCACCGCTAGCCATTCTCTCACCCTGTCATTGCGCAAGAGAGGGAATAAGTATTTAGCAAATCTTAAGGAATTGGTGACATTCATGGGCGTCTATAATTAACTGATTCCCTTAACAGAGTACAGAGTTTGCTAGTGTCTTACTCACAGCTTCTAAGCGCAAAGCCTTCCCTCTAAGGTCGAGCTGCAGTAGGTGTCGCATCACCTATGCGATCAACCGTTGTTAAATAATACACTTAAATCTACAAAAAAATTTACTACATCAAATTTTTCTTTCTCTACGTTCAATTTCATATTCTCAGTCAGTGTCACTCCGAACTCGAGCACATTTTCTTTAGCTCATTCAATCTCTCTGTTCTGCTACATGCTAAATCGAAGTCTTCGCCCAAGTGCAGAGGCAGGAACATTCCAGTTCTGGTAATACACCTCGTTCTGTCAACACCTGACGCTCAACACTCTAATATCCTGTTCGCTACTATCCAATCTTAGCCCATTCACAGATTCACATCTGTCTTCATCAATTCACTTGTCACAGAGCCTCCCTTCCTCGTCAACACGTTCAAAACATTGATCCTTTAAGATTACATGCATTCATTCCTTAAATATGCAATATCTTCAAGCAACTTCGTGCCTTTTTATCTTTTTTTCCCTCGCAGCCTGTTTTGTGCTTTGTCGCTTATTTCTTCAGCTTTATCCTTGAATACGGAGACGTATCAGCAGTAGGCAACGTTTGGTCAGGCCAATTTACAGTCATGCGCATTCGAGCTACGCAAGCTCGTAGTAGACTACCATGCGCTACCAGTGTGATGGCCATGAGTATCTTCGTGTCACCACCCACTGTGATGAATGGAGAGTTCAATTTCATGTCGGCATTTTCTGATTCTAAATGTAAAATCATGATTGCTTGAATCATGCACGATTACTTGAATACTTGAATCCATGTATGTTGAATTGAGGTTTCTAAATTTTGTTTGGGTTGGAATTATAATTAAGTCCCCCATGTGAAATTATGTCAGTTCGGGAATTTTGCCGGATTTCATGTACATAATTAATTCTGGGACGCTTTATTTTCTTGAGAATTTATATCAGTCATGCAAATAGCTAATTTGTTGTGATGCTAACTTATTCCGTTGTCCCAAATGGAAAAGAAGCATTGCAGCGCTCTCAAGCATGAGGACTTCTTATAAAGGCTTCTTCAGCGCAGTCTCAAATTGGCTCCTGGAGATCACGTGGCAGAACATTTGCTTCGCGCACGGCGGTAGCGGCAAGTTTGCCTGTCATATAACCCAAGTTTAAATTTGGCTTCAGACAAGCGTGATTCAAAGACTGTTTTGCATGTTGTAGCATAATGCTGTATTTGATGATGGGTTTCCTCTACTTCTTATTGTTCCCCACACTAAGTCAACTCCACGGACTCTACTCCTGCATTTTAATTACACACTGCATTCAAATTCGTCTTTGGCAAATTGATGTAGCAAAGATAAAAGCATTTTGGACTCACCCATTTCCACACTTGTTTACATTTCATCAATAACAATATTAAGATGTGCAACAGAAGAGTAAAATTTTATGACATCAAGTATTAGCTCACTTTTCCACTAAGCGATTTGAAATTGAAAGCTGTGGAGTGCCTTGGTAACATTTAGTTAATAATATTTATCATTAGCGCTGACAAAGAAAGTCTTCTCTTCAGGAACAAGTTTCAATGAAAAATTCCCCAGGTATTCTATCGTCCCTGTCCATTAGGAATAATATGACCAAACAAAATCCTGGCTACCACGAGGCAGCACAATAATGGAATCCAACATGGAGTCCCATTTTGCAACTGATTTTACAAATTCATTATATCAGCATTCGTTGCAAATATTGTTGAAAATTATTGGTGTAATGATGAAAATTATCATAACACTAGGTTGATTTGACTGATATCTTCAAAACTTTATATAATTTCCTTCTATTGTAGAAAACTATGATACTTCCGCTGTGTGTTTAAGATAAGGAGGGGCACTAAATGACTTGTAATTTTACACAGTACTTGTGATGCCTGAATGAATAACATATAAGAGAAAATGACCGATTTTATTTTTGCTTGCAGTTCTCTTCACCCCGTAAGAGGGCGGCCATCGCACTCGACAAGCTCATGTACGCGCTGAAAAAAGCCCTCGACTCACCTGGCCAAGATAGACCAATGATGGCGTCTCTGAGGGCCCCAGTTAACAGGAATTTCGTCAGCTCCGGGGTAAGTTCCGCTTAGATTCTTATGTCTCTAGCTCGCTGAAATGTTGGTTGATACAGCTCCTAGACGACTGGGCCTACAAGGTGCCGGGTTAAAACTAGCGAATCTTAAGAAGTATGACAGTGATCATAACATTTTTCAAGTATGATCAAGAACCTCAGGTTTTCTTTAAATTCTGCTAATGTTGGCTGATGCAGAAAACCCCATACTCCGTAATCACCTTACGAATTACATGTTTTCATGCTTAATAATATTTAAATACATTTTTTGTAAATCTGTCAGCTACTTTCTGTCTGGCAAAACGATGTTTGTACTGGATCTTTTAAGTTACTTTACAAAAACGAAAGTCGGAAACTTATTTTTCATAGAGAAACCTGTTGGTTCTCATTAATTTTTCTTCGCGGACGCACGCTGCATAGATCGTTTGGGACTCGTTACATCCACGAACAGTTCGTGTTCTTGAAGTGTCGAAAGTTCTCAGTGGCTTAAAGACTATACGAACTAACTAGTTACATTAAACTTTTCACAAGAATTTAAAAACTCCAACGTAGGCCACATTCACAACACTGATGAAGACCACATTCACAACACCGAGGTAGGCCACATTCACTACAACGAGGTAGGCCACATTCACAACATCGAGGTAGGCCACATCCATAACACTGAGGTAGCCCACATCCATAACACCGAGGTAGGCCACATTCATAACACTGAGGTAGGCCACATCCATTACATTGAGGTAGGTCACATCCACGTCATGGAGCAAGCAAGATCTTGGCCTCACCTCAGATGGTCGATGTGGGCTTCGCGATTTCTACACTGTAAGAATAACTATAAATGTACAAGCATTTACGATGAAATTATGCATAAAATCTTGATGTTTATGTTTAATATCACATTTCTTTTGTTATTTAGCAGGCTTCATCAAATCTCATGAAGATCAAAGTTTCATTGTGTAGATTGTGAGTGAAGGTTTCTTCATTGCTGTATTTCAGACATTCTACACAAGTTGAAGCATCGTGTTTTGTTACATCGTGTAGGGGCTAGGATTTTGTTTATGGCCGTAGATTTTCTCAGTGATGTCAGCACATGCATTACCAATGCATTGTATTTAGTATTCTTAATTTTATTCGAGCTCAATAAGTTCAACAGTTCAACGTCCATAAGTGGTAAAAGTTCAACCTCCATAAATACAAACGTTGCTACACGATTCGGTATGCTGTTTATATTTACACTCTGACTTACGTGAACTCTGCTGAGTATATTCAGGAACGAGCTAAAATCATTTCTGCCCTGCTGTACAGCAAGTCTAAATATATTCTCATTTATTGAATTTTGGTTAAAAATAACTAGAATGATTTTACATGATAACCTTCCGCATTCTGTAACGGTGGACGAAAACGAAAATAAATTTCGTATTTTATATTATTGGATTGTTATAGCTTCGGGACGAATTATGGTCTACGCTGTTTGAAATTTAATTCATATTTTGTTTGAGTTGAAAGTGTGAGTTGTTCTGTTCCACAAAAATTTAATTAAAAAAATAAATACGCTTTAGTGGAGTTCATTTCGAGCCAAGTATATTGGCGAGCAACCACAGAGAACATAGCATTCTTTGTGACGTCCTTAACGGCACCCAGACGCACTCGCACCTACCTAACTCCTACGTAAGTGCAGGCTGTATTCTGGGCTACGGACTTGTTGGAGACGCTGGAGTGCGGAAATGCGCACAATTATTTCTAATTGACCTCAATTTACGCGTTAGTGTACTCTGCAATTACTTTGCGTACAGTAATAGACTGCACAACCAGCCTTCAGATGCGTGGGCGGAAAATTAAGAAGCTATTATTACGGAAATCTCTCTCCTTCGGGAAGTTTAGTGAAATGCGTACGTTGTTCGAAGAACATACGAGTGAGATAAGTACCCCACGATTGTTGGATAGTGCATAGAAATAGTAAACAAGGCAAAATACGAACTTCTCACCCATGTACATATTTGAACGAGCTTCATATTTTTGTTTAATCTTCCGATACCATCCCTTGCTTTTCCAATTCCTGATCCAAATTAAGAGTATTTTTTTGATGCTTCCATAGAACTTCGATGAAGAATTTTTACAATTTCATCCAAGACGACAGATTTCTTCCGGATAGGTGTACTAGAGAATCAGACCTATCAATTTTGAATTCGCATACCAACATGCTTGTGCAGCATCATTTTAATCTGATACGACTAAAATATTCAAGTATAAAATAGAGATATAGTAAAAATCCTACAAAGAAAGATAAATAAATATTCGAAGCATGTCGTGAAAAATGCAGTTAAAGCCAATTGAAAGTATTCATTATTTCTTTTTGAAGTTCAATTTTCACGTCTCTCCATTGACAGGCGTTGGTGCTTCATGACCCGTTGTACGCCTCACACCATAACCACAACTCTTAACCTGTTGCTTTCTATTGCAGGTAGACAGACGCGGCCAGCCGAGTGACAGCCGATTGTACTGGCGCTGTTACTTCAACGCGGTGTCCTGCTTCTAATTAGATCTAACCGCGCCACCGGACCGACCGCCCTCCGTCCGCACACCTCAGCTCGCACTGGCGCATTCTCAATTTCTCACGAGCGCCGTGGCGTGATGGCGGTGTGCCCAAATTCGGAGGGAGCTACGCTTGAAAACTTCAAACCACGCTTCAAAAAAAGATTTTTTATCGAATCAGGCGTTTGACTTGCACTGATAATCATAAAAAAATTACGTTCTCATTTGTTCGTAAAAAGTCTCGAACAATTGTGACTAGATTCTGCTCCTTTACTTGACGGATTTTCTTTAACAGATATATGCTATACAACATTTTGTTTCTAGTTATTCAAAATTATTCTTCAACCTCAAAGAACTTCAAATGTTAATTGAGCTTATGCTCATGTGACCACATTCGAGGAATCGCTCGCATCCTCAGCGATAACATTTCCAGCCTCTGCTCTTCCCGAGTGAAAAAATAAAATTCACTGGTGTACAATCACGACCAATTTCTACCGTAATTTCTTACTGGGTACCCATAACATCCTCGAAGAATTGAATGCTGTATTCAAGCAATTGAATCGATGTCTTCCGATTCTTTTTCATGCGTGCGTGCTGTCTTTCTACTAAAAAGTTAGCATTGCCTTTAGGATGCGAAATTCGTATTTTTACAACTGAAATTTTAAATTTATGGTATAATTTGTACATTAGATACGTTGCGATAACTGGACAGTTGGAATGATTTTGAAATGAAAAAATGGGTCAGAATCAACAACTGCGATTAATTGAAACAATCTTATGAGATCTCAATACTGAACTCGTTGATGATCAACGTTTTTAATTTAATTTCTATGCAAGATAAATTTTCTTATTCTATAGAAATGGCAATTAGGATTTTCATTACAATACATCGGAGTTTCAGTAAGTCCGGATCATTGTGATGAATTAGTGGCGTACTTTCGTCCAATTGATAGAAGCTCATTGTTCTGAGGCCAAACCATCACAAATAGTTCTCATATCCAGAAAATATGTCTGAAAAATACAATTACGTGGGTCGAAGCTCAGCACTGTTCATGGATTTTGGTAGCTTCTCTATAGGGGTATTAACTGACCGTGTCAGTACTCTGCAGTTGACTGACCGTGCCTGTCCTCAGCAACCCTTGAAAAGTGACTTCCCCAATCAGAATTAAAATTCATCAGCACTGACGCAAAGAACCTATCCTTTGTCCATAGCTTAGAGAAGAGTTAGACGAAGAGTTGAGTTAGGAGAGTCAAAGGCCGGTGCTCATTAACATTACTGGTCTTTTTTCTATTGTCCCCACATCGCATTCTGAAGGGAAGCCGCGAGGCACATCAGCAAACTCATTCTTAAGAACTGAAACTTCCATCTTTTATTTTTCTCTTTTTTTGAAACAAGTAATCTTCGGTAGGATACGCTTACCTGTCATTCCTTTCATTCAGGCAATCGATATAAAAATACATGAAATCAGTGGAACTCGTTGACCCCTCACATCAGCAAGCTGACGGCCTCAGCCTCTTCGGTGTTAACTGCGCAAACGAAGTCCTCGTGAAACATTCACAATATGTTAGCTGTGCGTGTACTATCATCCTCTCAATGTCTATAGGAATAAGACGACGCTACAAGAAATGCATGCGGTATACGAGCGTCTGTAAAGGGAATTCTCAGTCTAAAAATTTATGTTTTAATACGTGAACTCGCTTCCACGAACGGTTCAAAATCGGGCGCATACTCATTCATTTTGTGTATTAAAGTTGTTTTAAATGTTATCAAATTTAATGTCTTTGGAGTGAAATAGCTACAAAACACTCAATCGTTCGTTTTTATTCCAAGGGTTTTTACCAAAGATTTGTCAAAAAAAATTCGCATGATTCGCACGTAAAACCTCAACAAGATTAACACTTTCACTAGTGTTAATTAACACTAGTTGTTAGTACGTAGTTGGAGCCACGAGGGCTTATTGAAATTATTTCCAAGCATGTTTAAAAAGTGGACTACAGGGACCTAAAATGGAGAAGAGAATTATTTCACATTTCTGTTAAACTGACAAAGGTCGTATTATAATTTAGTGTGTAAGAAAACATTGCCGGGTCTGGGCAGCGGATCTCCAAAATATCCAACTCTTCGATGCCTCAGAGATTTGGAGTGATGCAGAAGGAGGTACGCCCTAAACTCTCGCTATTATATTTCATCAAGCTCGGCCAAATAATCCATTGTGCTTCAAACTGTATTGTGAGATGCTTCGTACGTGAATGTTAGCCTAGTAATATAATATTTTCCATACTCGTATTTCTATGAATTTATAATTAAGTCTTATGCTGTAGACGCAGATGTTTCTCTACTTTACCACTCATACTATTGAAAATAAAAAAGTTATTTCGTTTTCACTGTTCGACTTCGGGACTCGGCTTCGGAGGCGGTGATGAAGGAAGGGTTCTGATACACTATTTTTGAACATCCAGTCGGTACCTTCTGCTCGAAGCTTGAATAAAAAATAGAATGGCGCTATCTTTCATTTCAACCTTTCTTCAGTGTCATTCTTCGGGGTTCTGGAATAGCAAGCAAACTTTTAAAACGTAGGCGACGATGAAATTTCTTCCTAAAACACTTCCCTGACGAACATATCAACTCATCTTATCTCCATTTTGTGGGGATATACTGCCGGAGAAAAATTTGTCGAAAGTTAGCATGGCAGTTATCTTCCAAAATTCTAAGTGATGACTTCTGTGCTAAAAATATTTGGAAATTTAAACGTTTTAGGATTCCCTGACCTATACTAATCTTTCGATGCGTCGCAACGAACATTTGAGCTACACAGAGTTGTATTCTTCTAACACGAGACATGGGCCTACGTCGAAGTATGCCTACAGCTCTTTGTCTGCCCTATGAATGATATTCATGATGATTTTAATGCTTTCCCCAAGCATTGAGGAAGATTTTGAATAGATTCCAGTTAACCTCTTTTTGAAAACAAGTACACATTTCACAATCATGAACAATGGATTCTGAACTGCGATAGGTATGCGATTATTTCAAAAAAGTTCCACCAGGTCTGACGGGATGCACATCGTCTGCTCCACAAAAACGAGCACTCAATGTGGAATTATTCTTGTGCTTAATCTGATCTTGCATGTAGCTGATGGAATTCTTCCACAGATTCATGTTTTATTTTTGGTTCTATCAAGCTGAAAATATAAAAATGATAAAAGCATATATAATACGGATGAACTCTTGCTTTTTAACGACCAGCAAATTTTAATTCACGTGCTGTTTTTTTATGCTCACTGCTTATAATTCTTTTATTATAAAGATTAGAATTAGTGTTGATCAGAAATGTAAAAAATGATTAATTGTAGTTTCTAAAAAATGATTGAGTTGCAAAAAATACCCACGCTTACAGAACACTATTTTTCTTCTATATTTTCTTCCACGGATCAGAAAATTGTTCTTGTTAAATCATTGATACTATTTTGTCAAATCAACAACTTCTATTTTAGCAATTCCAATTTTCTTATACAACGTATGCAAGTCTATACCAAGTTACTAACATTGCGTGATGAGTTGGCTTCCTTTGTTAGAGAGGAAGTGTGCAGTGAGCATGAACAGCGTGAGTGATGGGTATGTGTGTATGAACGAACTGTGACACAAAAAAGCCAATTAGTTTTTTAAAGGTTTTCTTCACAATATTACTTTCTTCAGAATACGGAAAAGTTTATTGATCATCTAAACATTTGGATTTGATTCGGAAGCACTGAAAACTGAATATAGCCAGAGGTCCTTAAGGCAGGACGACAATTTGACGTTAATGGAAACCTCATCAAACGAATAATTCACCTACACAAGCATACTTCCTGGTCTATCAAAGACTGCCATCTATCGGGACGTCTCCTCATCCCCTTAGGCAGGGGTTCCCCCCTAGGGTGCGAGACGATATTCCAGGGGGTGCGAGACAATATTCCAAGGGGTGCGAGACGATATTCCAAGGGGTGCAAGACGATATTCCAGGGGGTGCGAGACGATATTCCAAGGGGTGCAAGACGATATTCCAGGGGTGCGAGACGATATTCCAGGGGGTGCGAGAAGAGTCTAGGTGACGTGTGTTGCCGCGGCTTTATATACCGCCCATTTAGGTAGGTTACCTCTGGAAGGCCGTCGCCCCGAGGTTGGTCAAAACATACATTTCATGGAGTGCGAGGTTCGAATGAAATTTCTGTAGGGCTGCATAGCGAAAAAAAAAGTTAGGAACCTCTTTTATAAGGTGTACCTCCACCACAAGAGACAAGAAACAAACCGATAAATAAAAAAAAAACCTAGGAAACAGAAATATCTCCTAATCCATGCGGTATACTCGCATGTACAGAAACGATCACGTTTCATGATCCAGGAGTGACAGCTTCTTTTCACCTCCAAGTTTTAAAACAGGCTTCAACTTTTTTTTCCATTG
Source organism: Orchestia grillus (assembly GCA_014899125.1). NCBI lineage: Eukaryota > Metazoa > Arthropoda > Malacostraca > Amphipoda > Talitridae > Orchestia > Orchestia grillus. The sequence goes on along the minus strand of VOMN01078187.1, from coordinate 381 downwards.
AATTAACGACGGCCAGCACCAAAATATTTTCGGGGCAGATGAAATGTTATCAATTATTCATTAGGCTGTTAATCATGAAATGATTAAATCCTGTTCACTAGACCTGAATCAGTCTTTTGATGCAAGTAATTTTTCTTTAAGATTTTAGAAGCTAGCCTTCGGAGTAGTTCGGGAAAGTGTTTCGAAAAAATGAAAGTTCTGCCCAGCATTTGCTTTTTATCGATCAAAAATCAACAACATACTGCAAAACAATGGGAATTTGGATGAGCGAACTGAAGCCTTTCAGCAATGGCACTAGAGGTAAGAGTTGGTTTTTAAAGAAAATGGAGCTTCGAGCCATACTGCCAGAGTAACCAAACAGTAATATCTTTTCTTGCCTTC
>VOMN01078178.1:0-12623 GCA_014899125.1 Orchestia grillus | reverse complement strand
CCCCCCCATCAGCCACCTATATCAGCCATATATGGGAAGGCTCAAGAGGCCGAGGGGGACGAATTTTATTTTAAATTTAATTTGGAATATTTTAAGGGAGAAATTTATAACGAAACTCCGACACATCGTAGATTTTATGGTGAAAGTTCATGGAAAGTTTTAAGGCAGAATTGAGGAGGATTGTTATACGGAAATTCTCGAAAACGATCGTTGGAGAATGAATGAGTTACCTATTTGGGGAATGTGTGGGTTACCTGTTTGGGGAATGTGTGGGTTACCTGTTTGGGGAATGCATGGGCTACATGTTTGGGGAAGGTATGAGTTACCTGTTTGGGGAATGTTTGGGAAAAATTAGGGGATTTTTAAGGCCCTAACGCTCGTCAGGAAATAACTTTACGACAGGATTTGGTCATGAAAATTTTCACGGAATTTATGAGGCAAAATTAAGGCGGAAATTTGAGGTAAATTTGCTTCTCTTGGTGTGAGAATTTGCACCTTTAAAATTCACAAGACCCACACTATCCAAGTTCAATTATTCCCCCACGAACGTCTTTGAAAATGCTCTCTAAAAATCACGATTTCCTAATATTTCTCGCAGCAGAATGAAAACAGAAATGATAATTTCTTATTTCATTATCAAAGAGCAAAAATGAGTTGAAAAAACAATATTCATACTTCTTAGTCTTTAGAAATGGAAAAAAGTTCAATTTATCTCCCCCGTTCAAATAAAGCAACGGAGGTAATACCCTCCATATCCTCCAGAAATTTCCAGCTTTTCCGTCAAAACGGACCGGCACCCACATGCTTGCACAACCGCATCGTGCGGCGTTGCCAAGTGTGGCGACGCTGCTTGGGTGCCACGTTGCAACACGGGCATCTCATACAGACATTCTCCATGCCTTTCACTTTCATAATCGAAGTGCATCAGGAAATCGACTCTTTCACCGTCATTACAGTGAACGTCAAATTGAGGCACTTCTGCCTTCATTTTTGCGTACCTGTACCAGGCGTACCTGCACTAGGCGTACCTGTACCAGGCGTACCTGTACCAGGCGTACCTGTACTAGCGTACCTGTACCAGGTGTACCTGTACTAGGCGTACCTGTACTAGGCGTACCTGTACCAGGTGTACCTGTACTAGGCGTACCTGTATCAGGTGTACCTGTACTAGGCGTACCTGTATCAGGTGTACCTAGCTGTATGGGTGTACCTGTATCAACTATAGACATAATTTTAAATGACAAATAAAATCATTGCCTTCACTGAAGAATATCAGGTGCTACTTATGTACATATGTGCTCCGGCGTACGCGTCAGAGTAGTACACGTGCATGAGAAGTATGAGTATGCATTACATGCAATTTATGTACAGGGTGCAACAGAAAACAATGTGCCACAACAATGGTTCTCAATATGTAATAATTGTACGATATCCTGCAATTGAATGATTTTTCCGATATCCTGAAAATGAAAAATTTGTCTGATATCCTACAATTGAATAATTTTTCTGATATCCTCCAATTGAATAATTTTTCCGTTATCCTGAAAATGAATAATTTTTCCGAAATCCTGGAATTAATTACCCCTAAGTTGAGCCACAAATAAACAAGTTAGAGTTCTTCGTTATCAACATTCTCAAAAACAAAAGTTCCACGATCAATAATTCCACGATCTATAATATATAGTAAAATAATACCCCAAAGTAATACACACACATTCATTTTCAAGTATGCGTATAGACATATATATATATATATATATAGTCACGCGCGGAAGGCATGAGACGCGGGCCAATTCCCGGGTCCAGATTCCCGGGTCCGTATTCCTAATGAGCGAGACTGTGTCAGAGAAGGCAGTCCGTATCAGGGATACGGAAACTGACATTACTGCACCTGAGATTTGCCGCCCTCATTGGGGCGGACGGCGGTGAGAGCTTACCAACTAGTTGATTAAGCAACTAGGTAATTAAGGGACTAATTAATTAAGGAACTGGTTAATTAAAGAACTAGTTAATCAAGAGCCTAAGTAATTAATTAAAAGGTCAATTAAAGAACGTTTAAACTTGGGGAAGGCACACCTGCGCAACGCCCTCGGCCTGTTTATCCCGAAGAGAAAGTGAGTCAAGAGGCCCGGCCTTGTGGGCCCGGCCCTGCATTGACGTCTTCCTGTCGGGCCCGGGACATGTGGGGGCCTCAGAGGCGCCGTGGTGATGTCATTAGTTTGAGTGATGGTGGTGGTGGGGATCTTACGATGGTAATAAATAAACGTGGTTGTAACTAGTCGTGGTGGTGTGGTTGTCGTAAGTAATCGTGGTGTTGAGGTTGTCGTGAATAATCGTGGTGATGTTACGAGTATCGTAACATCGTGGTGTTACGATAATCGTGGTGTCGTAAATCGTTTTAATGGTACGGTTATCGAATAAAATTGTGGTGATGTTACGATTATTGTAGGTTATCGTTTATCGTTTTAATGGTACGATTATCGTAAAAAATTGTTTGGATGGATAATACAATTACCGTAAATGAGCGTGGTGATGTTTAAGGCTAAATCGTTGGCACGATAAAGTCGGATTTGGATATTATGATTAGGGCAACGATATTATCGTAAATAACTGTTTGGGAGAAACGATTTCCTGAAATGATCTTTATGATGATATCAATACCGTGAGGAATCGTTGTTATGACTCCATGAACCCAAATCGTCTGGAGGATAATGCCATTATTTGACACGCAATCGTAAATTTAGAGATTAACCCCCAAAAAACTTCAAACATCTGCACCTGGGACACTTAAATGCCACCTTAAAAGCTGCAACGTCATCACCCGAGTACTTACGAGCTTCATGTTTCTTGGGAGAATTTTTGATGAGAAATTGACAAGCGTGCGTACCCCACCGCGTCTCGCTAATGACTGATGGTTGACCCCTCACCTGCGGTCCTATATATACCTGACCTGATCCGTGACGTCACCGTGCGCCCCGCGTGACGTCACACGATGCCCTATTACGGTACGTCATGGAGGCCCCTTTTTTGTTTCGGGGATGAAATAATGTGTGATGACGTCATTCATGTCCGCTTTGTTTTTGTTCCATGTTTTGCTTTTGATTACGTGTCTCTATTACCGCTTCGGAGAGCTTTCGTAGTGATGGAATGGGAGAATAGACTAACTGATAATAATAGTTAAATAGATAAAATAACTGAGAGTCTAACTCGGATTCGGGTCTCTCGATTGCAAAAAAATATTACGAAAGAAATTTAGTAAGAGGCTGGAAATCTTTCGGTCCTTACGTATTATCGGGAGGACCTTATTCCCAAAGAATACAAACNTTAGGTTAGGTAATTCCGGTTTTTTTAAAGGTCCTCCCGATAATACGTAAGCACCAATCTTTCACTTTCGAGCCAAATAAATCTACTTAATCTTACCTGCGCCCACACACTGTGTACGTATGGTGCACACACACACACTGTGTACGTACGGCGCACACACACACTGTGTACGTATGGCACACACACTGTGTACGTATGGTGCACACACACTGTGTACGTATGGTGCACACACACTGTGATTGTATGGTAAACACACACAGTGTACATATGGTGCACACACACAATACGCTTTGTAGGTACGGTGCACACATACACTGTGTACGTACGTTGCTCTCATACACTGTGTACGTACGGTGCACACATACACTGTGTACGTACGGTGTTCTCATACACTGTGTACGTACGGTGCACACATACACTGTGTACGTACGGTGCACACATACACTGAGTACGTACGGTGCTTTCATACACTGAGTACGTACGGTGCAAGTACATACACTCATTACGTGCGGTGCACGTATGCACGCTGCTTACGCACGAAAAGGATGATGAGAACAAGCATCACCAGGAGCATGCCGCCCAGAAGCGAGAGGTTTTAGCGCAGAGAGAGAGGCTGCCCAGGCCTCTCGCTGCGGGTGCCGTAATTATAGCGATGATTCACATGATGTACATTCGCAAAACGTGAGCTTAAAAAAATGTATGCAGAAAAAACGGAAGTGCTGAAAATGTACACGTGATAAAAATGTACGTACAAAAAATTCGCACGTGCATCAAAATGTACACATGTATGTATAGGAAATGCACACGCGGAGACAGGGCATGTACGGAAAATAAGCCGACGTAGAAAATATACTTTCGTAGAACATGTAGAGTACCAATTACTCCCCAGCGTGTTGTGCTGCAAAGTACATTTTTGTAATAGTTAATGCGCACCCACGTCACCACCACACCACGTCACCACCACACCACGTCACCATCACCCACGTCACCACCACACCCCGTCACCACCACACCACGTCACCACCACACCACCTCATCACCACACCACGTAACCACCACACCACACCACATCACCACCACACCACCTGATTACACTATTTTGAATTTACCATTATCCTGAAGAATCGTTATGATGTTACGAATATCATGAATAGTCATTTTGATGTTACGATTATCGTAAATAATATTTAGATACTACGATCTATATCGAGAATAATCGTTCTCATGATACGGTTATCGTGAATTATCGATTACTGCAAGCTCACCAGCAATCAGCAAATAAAAGTAAGGCGAAAATAAGTAAAAAGCATTTTAAAAAACTGCTATGCGTCTCTGTGTTCACGCAACGTGAACAGAGGTGTTCGCGAAACGTAAACTGTAGTGTTCACATATCAAGAAACCATCAAAAAACCACGAAATCGAAGTAAAAGATAATTCCGATGTTCAATAATACGCCGACTTCATGCATTTGTTCGTTTTTTTATTGTACAGTATGTGTAGGCATGCATTCACGCGCGGAAGGAATGAGACGCGGCCAATTCCCGGGTCCAGATTCCCGGATCCGTATTCCTAATGAGCGAGACTGTGTCAGAGAAGGCAGTCCGTATCAGGAATACGGAAACTGACATTACTGCACCTCAGATTTGCTGCCCTCACTGTGGCGGACGGCGGCGGCGTAGCATAGCTAGTGAATGAATAAATGAATGAATAAATGAATAAAAATAAATAAATAACTAAAGGAAATAGCAAAGTGAAATTGAGGCACAAGGTCGAGGTGCGGGGTCGGCAGGTAGAGAGATGGAATGTTGTCTCCACTTACACCTGTGTGGTTTACATGGGCATTGTGTTCATTGTGTTTGTGCTTTAGTTGCGCCTTTTGTGCTCGTTGTGTTCAAGAGTCAATTATAATTGTACTGCAGTGTGCGTTCATTGTACTTGCTCGCTAATTAGGCTTGCGTTAATTAGGCTTACGCTAATTAGACCTGAGTGTTAATTATTGTTGTTAACAAACTATGGTCACTTGCTAATTATATTAATGTATTTTAATAATATTCACACGGTATGTACGAAAAATATGTCCCAACGTACATCTGCGTTTCTCATCAAGCAACAAACACAGCACAAAACACGGCTGCGAACATGTGTGTGTGTGTGTGTGTTTGTGTGTTAAAATTAATAGTACAACCGCTGGTTATGGTGATATGCCGACGTACGTGCATATTCGTGCTGTTGTTTCTACGTACTAATGCGGCACCGTTCATTACGTTCTAAATTAAGATAATTAGAGCCCTTGCATCATTATTACAGTTTTGATACGAATTATGAAGGCCGCTGTAATTTAAATTAACTTCAATATAATTTTAAATTATTGATGGCTTAAGAATTATTCACTTCTATTGCTCAATGTATTAAATACAATTGTTAAAGAATACCTTTCTCTGACTCACCCTCTCTCCCTCTCCCCCTTCCCCATCCCCGTACACACACACACGTACACAGACGCACACACGCACGCTCACAAGACCTTGACCAGCGCACTAGACTAGTCTGACTAGAGATTAGTCTCTTTTTGTGAAGCACTTTCTTCCGCATTGAATGTGGCGGTGTGAATGTGGACTGGAAAGTGTGAGGGATGTTGGATGCTGGAGATGGCTGGGAAATGTGGGGAATATTGGATGCTGGAGATGGCTGGGAAGTGTGGGGAATATTGGATGCTGGAAATGGCTGGGAAGTGTGGGGAATGTTGGATGCTGGAAATGGCTGGGAAGTGTGGGGAATGTTGGATGCTGGAAATGGCTGGAAAGTACATAGATCTAAACATGGGAGTGGTTGGTCAACTTTTATTTAATGCGTGAATTTGATGCGTCCGCTACACTGATGCAAATCCTTGAGAAAGATTACAATTTCACTATCGTGAAGAGACGTGATCATAGCAATACCAGGATGTTAGCAATGATACCTCTGTTATCATGGCGATACCAGAAGAATGGCCGTTATACCTCTGTTATCATGGCGATAACATTATTGTCGCCATGATGCTTTTGTTATCACGGTGATACCAGAACAGTAGCCATGATACTTCTGCTATCACGGCGGTACCAGAATGGTAGCCATGATACTTCTGCTATCACGGCGATACCCGAATGATAGCCATGATACTTCTGCTATCACGGCGACGATGCCAGAATGTTAGCCATGCTACTTCTGTTGATTACGGCGATACCAAAATGGTAGCCATTATACCACTGGATTCACGTGACCACGGAGTACTTCCCTTGGGAAAGGAAGTTTAAACCACACATTCCTCACATCCCCCACCGCACCAGTAGTTGTAAGGCATTTAAAACCCAACGGTAAAACGTGTTGGAATAATAAAGGTTCTTACGGTGATACCAGGATGGTAGCCACGATACCGCTGGTATTACGGTGATACCTGAATGATAGCCATGATATCGCTGGTATCACGGTGATACCAGGATGGTAGCCATGATACCACTGGAATTACTGCGATACCAGGATGGTAGCCATGATACCACTGGTATTACGGTGATACAAGGATGGTAGCCTCAAATTCCTTGCTCAGAACATTTCAGTCCTCAAAGTTTCGACCTATCATATCAGTGAGAGCAACAGATAGGGATGATCCCATTGCGGCTCCTTGTACCTGATAATAGTGTTTATTATCGTGTAGGAATAGGCTTGGCTTTGCACGAAATTGTAATGATGTGACTATTTCTCGTTGTTCAGACGAAGTTTATCGAGTGACTCGTGACCATTCCGGACTCTGTTCTCGAGTGTCGCCTCGTATGCACGGCATTGTGCAATGCATGCATAAAGACTTTTACGTCAAATGAAATTAGTGAATGAAACTAGTAAGTAAACTGGTAAACTAGGAGAAGTAAAGACTTCTACATCAAATGCAACTGGCAAATGAAACTTCTTAGTAAACTAGTAGAAGTAAAGATTTTTATATCAAATAAAACCAGTAAATGAAACTAGTAAGTTAACTAGTATAAGTAAAGACTTTTATATCGAATGAGATTACACAGTAGACGGTTTTCTGCGGCACATTATGAGAGTAACTTATTTCTCAGGCGTGGGTGATACTTTGTCCGGTGTTGTTACAAATATATAAAAATGTAAGTAATGGAGTTATAGCTACGGATTTAGGCTGCACATATTGCGCCTTGGTGTACATATGTAGCTGTGTTGTGTATTCTTGTGTATTTGTGTTGTGTATTTGGTATAGATATGTAGCTGTGTTGTGTATTCTTTATGCAGGTAGGGCTTCAAGAGGCTAAAATAATGTGAAAAAGTCATATAAATCCTCTAATATTTTACCAGCTATAACTTTGAACAAAAATTTAATCAATCGACACAGAGTTCTACAATTACTTGTAGGTCTGAGGTTGTTCGTCCTTTTTGTATGCCAGTTCAATGATTTCTAATTTTGATAACCAACATATACGTTTGTCGCGTTCACAAAGTATACTGACGCTATGCGTCACAATATCACGCGTTCACAATACGATATCACGCGTTCACAATACGAGATCACGCGTTCACGACACAATATCACGCGTTCACAATACGGCATCACGCGTTCACGACACGATATCACGCGTTCACTAAACGATATCACGCGTTCACAAAAAGATCCTTGCACAGCATTCAACCTTGACCTTCCCTCTCTGATCGTCTTCTTCGAAGTCCATCACCCCATCACCTGCACGTGTGAGAGCGTGATGCACTATTCAGTTTTTGTGAACGCACACAAAGTTCAAGTGCAGTGTACTCTGCCTTCTTTATATTTGATTTTAGCGGTACATGGACGAGTGAAAATCGATCCCGGGTCGCCGCTATTGGCGGTTCAAATTTCGAACATGAATGCTCGACTTTATCCGAGGTCAATCTAGGGAATTGGTGAGAGTTGGGTTCATTAGTTACATTAGTGAGGGTTGGGTTCAGTGGTTACATTAGTGAGGGTTGGGTTCAGTGGTTACATTAGTGAGAGTTGGGTTCAGTAGTTACATTAGTTAGAGTTGGGTTCAGTAGTTACATTAGTGAGAGTTGGGTTCAGTAGTTACATTAGTGAGAGTTGGGGTTAGTAGTTACATTAGTGAGAGTTGGATTAGTGAAAGTAAGTTTTCATTTGATTAGCAACAAACGAAACACACATGAACTTGTAAATGAGTATCCGAAGGGATAATGGGTGAAGGGATAATGGGTGAAGGGATAAGTGGTGAATGGATAATAGGTGAAGGGAATTCCCATTCGTGAAATATGAAGCATGGAGGTGCATTCCACTCCGGACACAAAATGCCGACGTAATGCATGGATAACAGTTTATGGAAAAGCAACAAAAAGTGAGAATATTAAGCATTGATGTAAATTGAACATTAATAAAATTTAAACATTACTTAAAATTAATGATTATCGAAAATTAAACACTAATTAAAATTAATCATTAATGAAAATTGAACAATAATGAAAATTGGGCATCAATGAAAATTAAGCATTAATTAAAATTAAGGTTAACGAAACTTGAGCACAGCTCAGCTGTGTTTCCCAAATAAGCGAGTTTTCAATTAAATGTCCACATAAGGGAAACAAAATCAATTCAGCATAATCATTTCCCCAGTTCTCTTTAGCGACTGAAGCAGAGTTACGTAAATTTTGTTGCCGCTTTATTAGGTCAGGGCCTAACCGCTTCATTAAATCAGAGCCCTGCCGCTCTATTGGGTAAGGGTCTTTTCGCTTTATCTGGAAAGGGCCCTGCCGCTTTATTGGATCAGGATGCATAAGGAAATCAACCAACCATGGAAATCAACGGAAATCATAGAAAACCAACAATGTTTTATCAGGAAATCGAAGACAAATCTCAGGTGTCACTTTACTGGAGACAGGACAGATAAAAAAAAAACGTTTCTCCCATCTCAGTGCCATTAATTTGCCCTCAATTATCTGGGGGAACAGCCTGGGTCTGTCACATACAGAGGTTTCCAGTCTACATATCCAGTCTACATATCCAGTCTATGACGTATAATAAAGAGCAATGTGTGTTTGTATGTTTATTTATTTTTTTATTCATTCGTTGATTAATTCGTATCTTTCGTGTTCTCACCAAAGATATGAATTGGAATGACTCAAGTTCCACCAAGAAACATCGCATTAGGTAATTTTTTCATTGAAATTGTTGGTAATTTTTTTCTAATTATAAATGTTTGTTTCGTAGTCATGCCGCGGGTGTGACAGTTGCCCGTAAAGGAAAGGTTTTCTTAACACTTTCTCTGTCTACGATCCATTGCTGGAATCTATGAAAGTGAGTCGTTTGGATCAAAATGGCAACGCCTATGGAAAACCGACAGTGATTAGCCCGGAAGCGAATGCAGAGCAGCAGACAGCCCTTAACACAAGAGGAGGTTCAAATCTGGAGAGCGGCAGCCACACAGCGTCACAGGACCGTTTGGCTGTTGGCTTGGGGGGTCTCCTCGCCTCCTCATCTGTATTTTATAAGAGAATATTCCTGAGGGCCGCGCTGGCGTGCGGCGGTGTCAAAGATAAGATGCTGAACATCGTATCGTCATAAATTGATGTAATCTTAAGAAGTGAAATGCTTCATTTGATAAAATATGTACGCTATGACAGTTCGTTGGTAAACATAGTTCGTAAAAGAATAGTTGATTTTAAATGAAACGACGAGGAAAATTTGTGACCCATTACACGCCGCCCTGAGAAAATACCATTCCAAGAAAGATTAAGTGTAGCAAGTCCCGTCATTTTAGACCGGGTGAGTGTACTAATAATATGGAACCTTCCGAGTTTTCCCTCACGCGCCCCGCCAAAAATGGCGGACCAAATGACGTTCAATTCTCAAGACGCCCTCTTATTTACGGTAACTCTGACATGAAATAATGTTATTTTCAGTATCCCTGATACGGACTGCCTTCTCTGAGTCTCGCTATTAGTTTAGGAATACGGACCCGGGAATTGTCTCCTGTCTAAATCCTTAAGAGAGTGACAGAGAGACGGACGGACGGGCCAAGCAAGCAACGCTGGGCTATTCTTATACAGTGGGATTTTGTTGAATAATAATTACCGTATTTGCCGGCCCACAAAAGGCACTTGTTGACAGGTTGTACGTATGTACTTACGCACATTTCTTTGTTGTATCTCTACGATCATTCACCGTGAGGCTGCAACTGAATTTCCAACGGAGCAGTCCCAATTTCCCCTTTAAATTGTCCTAATAGAATAGGGACACGTCTAATGCGCCTGCGAATAGGGTTTTACGATTTCAACTAATGAAATTCAAGTAAAACTTCCATGCATTTTTGTTTCACGTTTCACCCTCATTCATCCCTCCACACGGTGGAAGCTTATCCTGAGAGTGTGTTGTTATGGAAGACTTACGATTTCGATATTTGTTTATCGGCGTGAAGATATTGATCGTGCTTACGGCAATTTGTCAACAAATAAAGGACAAGATTACTCGAGAGAAACCAAAAAATATCGGTAGCAGCTGACACAAATATAATGTAGGTCTCCAATAACTTCCCAAACTTCAGCCAAAACATGTAAAATTCGGACAGGCATTACATCGTTGGACAAGCGAGCCAAACAATATATGGTGGGCAAGAAAATTCTGTGCAAGATGGGCCAATAAGCCATGATTCCCGTGGGAAAATTTCCTTTGTTTTAATAGATCAAGTTAGGAAACTTAGTGACGTAATAAATTTCGCACAACGTTTATGCTTGACTGACCTAACCTCAAATCATCAGAAATACCGATTATATTTTTTACTTCAATTATCCAAATCTGCACCAACCTGATTCCGCTCTATTGCAGCCCAAACAGACCGCCTTAGGAACAGAAATTGAAATGCTTAACTTTTTACCTCCGGAGTGGGTCATATATGGTACACGCGATCATCTAACCTAACCTAATGTAACCAAAGCACTATCATGTGTAAATACAAATTTTCGAATTTCCTTCTTATTTGTGTTCATCAATCGAATAAGCTAGTTCTGACTAGAAAGAAAATTAATAGAGTAACCAAATTTGTGAAACCAAAATCCTTTATTTTCAAATTCACAGTAGAGATATTTGTCGGCATGTTATTTTACCTGTGTGGAGAATCGGAGTCAACGTGTTAAATGTTAAACGTTGAGACGACGCCAGAGTCTTGCGTTCGAACGGGCAGCAGCCAGGTCACTCCACTGGACCTGAGATAATTCCAGGACACGTTTTTCCGTTACGCGTTATTGGAAATTTTCACGTTTGATATGACTCCTTCTGCTATGTGGCTCATAAGAAGAATCTTTTCTCACGGAGGAAAGCAAAAGATACGTAGGCACAAATATAGTTATGACGATTTACAATGAAGATTGGGAAACAATAATAATTTTAACTGTAACAATAGCGACTTCACACTTTTGCGATACCTTAGCGAGTGCAAAGTACTTTACTCATATTACTCAAGTCGTATAAAAGGCCTAAGTTCGAATCAAAAAGGAGACGTGCTGGAGAGTATTTCCTAGGAAATGAACATACTATAATTAACACCACGAATACTGAGCCAAGCAATTATCAAGCCTGCAATACAACGTGTAATGGGACCGGGACCATTGAAATCGCTGAACAGCTACACATGTTCGCGACTCAGGAGATAACTGACGAGTGGAGCGCTGCCTCCAACCCCCACGAACTAAGGTCACAACTAGGTACGCCCCAACTAGGTACGCCCAATTACCACGAACTAAGGTCACAACTAGGTGCTAACAAGATCTCGACTAGCGACGATCATCCCTCGAATATACACAGGTTTTTCATCATCTTCGTACATCCTCATGTACCGCCTTACAACTTTATTGTTTTATATCTTTTAGGATGCTACAATTCTGATCCGACGCCTCTTGACACCAAGGCATATAATTGATTTGAGAATTGTTTAAGATAACGATGTAGTTTAGGGTTATTGACAACATGTCAATAACAACATTAAAATAACAATGGATATTTAGACTTGTCCTTTTTGTTATGAAAGTCCTTTTCTTATTTCAAAATCTGAACACTGACAAAGTTTGCACCGTTAGTTTTCGAACGCCCTCGTAAAGAGAGAAAGAAAGAAAAGATGTCGTTTATTTCGAAATAAGTTTCATACAAAGCACTATTGAGTTTTCAAAAAACTACAACCTTAGAATGAAAGATGTGGACGTTGCGTCGAAACTTCCAATTGTGATCAGTAAGAAAGAAAAGAAGAAAGAAAGAAAAAGAAAAATCGTTTATTCCGATCTCA
>VOMN01078176.1:0-39791 GCA_014899125.1 Orchestia grillus | reverse complement strand
ATTCAACGAAATATTCATCAAACGAAGAAGCACACAACATTATCGTGAACCATGATTTGGTTAATTTAATTCCCCTAATGATCGAACATGGAACCACGTAATGAACACGAGTGTCTCAATGCTAACATTTATTGCTAAATAATAGCGCCGAATGTTACTGTCGATTCAGGAGTGTCTCAAATTGTATACGGTGAGTGCGGAATTTCGAGTTGATGTAGACGCCCTCGCTCTGCTAATGGCATGCGAATGAAGTTGTGCATCAAATTGTAAGACATATGGAGGGGCTTTGCGACTAATTTTAGCTTGCTTTAAATTTAATTGCACGCTAGCTAGCTTCGTCATTATTGGAACCATCGTTGTGCTAAAGACTAAAAGACTAGAATCTGTCTGAAAAACACGTACACCTCTTGTGCAACTAGGCCATTTTCGCTAATTCCATTCAATCTTCAATGATGAAAACTTATTTACTTCTAATTTAAGCGCATGGGTATCCATTTAGTAGCTTATTTTATATGATCTTTCAATGGTATAAATAATTGAACTGGTTTCAGGACTAATGACAAAGACAAAGTTTAATGTTAAATGTATTCCATACTTCTGTAACAAAGTTAGTTTTGCCCACAACTTTTATCATGTATTTTTCATTTAGGTAAAGGATATCGGACGTTTAGCGACCAGCCAATTTAACTTTGTGGCCTTTTCTCCGACTCTTGAGTTGAATTATGTTAATCCTTTACAGTGAGTATGGATTTCAAAATCCCCTTTCACGGGTATACTGCTATTTTTCGTGATGAGCTAAACGCAGTTTTATTGCATATATACCCAAAGCTGCCGCGATTTTTTCATTCAAATCTAAATTACAGCCTCTTCGCCAAAATGATTTGGTTGGTACCGGGAGAAATTGAAATTCAATCAGAGATACTGTGTGTCAAGGAAAAATGGATGATGCTCCTGGGCTTTAGTTCTTCCTCTTCTTTTTCATCTTGAAGTCGCTACTGGAGCTTTGAAGGCTTGTCCAAGTAGTCCCACGCCAGAAGGGGGGTAGTGTCGTCTTTTGGAAGACGCTCGTGGGCAGTAAACCTGATGTCCAGTGGAATTATAAGCAGTTCTGCCATGATTGGGTTCACTTAGTAGACCTAGTATAATAATGAGGGGTAGTGAAATACAGCGTGCAGTATTAGCATACGTGATGAAAATATACCGTGTGCTGTTATGAAGTGCTACCAGGGGTGTGGCCGATGGTGAAGTCTTGAGGAATTGTGCCAACATGAATGTGCAGCGATGAAAGTAGTACGTGAAATATGATCTGAATGTAGTTTGCGTAATTATGTAATGACCTATTAATACTGTTGTAGGTGTGTGTGTGTGATATAGAGTGAATTATCGAAAGATCTTTATAACTAAGTCATTATAATTTATATGGGTAGGATAGTAAATTTTTACAAAAGTGATCCGTTCATCATTAAGAGCATCAAACAAATTATTCATTTTTCCTGCAACAAATTATTATACTTTGTCAAACTATTAATAATTGATCTCAATGACAATATCATATGATTAATTCATACAAAATAGCACAGCGCTTTGCATTTATAGTAACACAAATACACCGTTTTGTGACTTGAACAAGTGGGTGGTAATGTACGGCCGAATTATGAGCGATCGTATTGTTGGACAAACAGTTGAACGAACTCGAGCCTCGTGAAGCGATCGTACGCCTGTGAAAGTTTGGAGAGTGATGGAAAGCATTAACAGCTCAAGTTGCTGAGGGCCGAGCGACTGGTTTTTAGTCTAACAGAGACGGTCTATGACAAATTTTGGTCCATGAATCACCAGCTAAGTTCGGGTTTATCTCAATTCAAAGTTTGGACAGTATTCGCAGAAGTACTTCGAATTTAGGGTAGGAGACTTAAAGTTGTATACCAATTAAAATAAAATTTCGAGGACAAAACTAAATGGAAATGATAAGAACATTTCTTTTGCGAAGCAAGTTGATCATACAGGTGATTGAGAAGAAGTATCTTAAAAATATCTTAATTTGGACGTTTCGAGCTTTAAGCATATTTTCAACAAAGAATCTAAAATGAACATAAGAAAATATTTGATAATATGGACTCGGAACACAAAGGAAGGAAATTCAGTAATGAAAAAAGTACTTACAAAAATGGATAAGCAAGATAATGATATAGGGATTAAAACTTAGACAAAGCTTAGCGGTTGACAATTTTCAGAGGGTATGCACTCCGCACTTCATTCAGGGATAGCTTCAACTTGTGAATGCACAGAGACTCGAGGATACGCGAAGATTAAAATTTCCAGAACATGTATCTAATATTTTAAATTTATCAATGCTAATGTGTTGATCACAAGAACTGTTGGTACAATGTAGTCCAATGCAGGAATGCGCAGGCGGACCTTGGAAACGACCCGTGCGATGACTCCGGCCAGCATGCTCAGCAGCCCTGACGAAAAGAGCTCGGTGGGTGGAGCCCACATACTGCGATGCGCAATGCGCACAACTCAAATTGTAGACCAGGGAACATCGCATGCTAGTCGGTGGTGCATCTTTAAAATGAAAAACTGATCCTATAGTGCATTTGTTTACTGACATGATCCGACAAGAAAGAAACGAATCAGTCACCCAAGAAAATTAGAAATAATTGATTATTGTTTGGAGTACTCTCTGAATGGAATTCTTCCGTTCTCTGCAGCTAATTCTTTTCATTTTAATCAATATACAATGATCTTTAATTGCTTATGAGCAGCTTTTAGATAGGATGCATCTCGTTACCCAAAAATAGAGCAATGAAAATAATAATACGAATGAAACGCAAGGCAGTGAATTATGCCGCATCTGAGCACTCGTTGAAGCAGGTAAACTCTTTTTATGTATTATTTTAAAACGTAACAACCAAAAGCAGACCCAATATCATTTCAGGTATAAATCCTAGTAAAGGAACTCGGTGCTATTGGCCCGAATTCCGCATGCAGTAAACATAAGCAGTGGTGTATGCTTCTGTCAATATCGAGATCACCAGAGAGAGAATTGAGATCAGAGAAGAGAGAATTCTCTCTCAGTTCAGACAGAGAATTGAGATCAATTTTAAAATATCGTACAACAGTTGACAATAACAAAGCCTAGGCAATTGGATAGTAAATTTATTGTAATCTATTGCACGAATGTGAAATGCAATTCTCAGTTAGTGCTTTGTTCTCACGCTGGCTTTATTTATTTTTCTCTTCAGCCCCTTAAATTATAGCGACACTGTTAAAGGAAAATCGTAATGCGATTTTCTCGAAGCTGCATGAAGGAGTAGTGGGGGCGGAAACTGCGATTCTAATCCTTGCATTGTACAGTGTAACTGAACTGGGATTGAACTGGGACTAAACTGGGACTCAAATGACCCACAAGTAAGCAAATATGGCGCAAGACACAAAAATGTGGTACAAATCACACAAGTGAGACACAAATCGTTTAAAAACTCGCATCATTCTCCTTGCATTATTCTTCGTGACGCACGACATAAAAACGACGATTGCTCTCCTTGCATTGTTCATCGTGACACACGATACAAAAAAAACGGTTTGTTCTCCATGGAGCTTTTAAGGGTGGCCCCAATGATGCATTCGTTGCTGTGACGCGACGCGTTCCGGCCGAGTCCATCCGAGACACAGGATAGTATTTCTAATTAACATTAGATTTACGACTTTTCGCCCAAGTCTTCTCTGTAGACGAAGTATAAAGATGCAAATTTTTCTCATGTTTCTTGGGGAATTTGAGCCAGTCGAGCCTGAGTCGTCTTTTGTCGCAATGTCTGAAATAACATTACATTTTCCAAGAGAACAAAGCGAGCATCTCATTACCGATGCTTCTCGAGCTTTCTGGCCTTCACCGTTTGATTGTTGAGAAGGGGGAACTTTTTGTAACACTCGAGTAAATGAGACTGCCTCACAGCACTTCACGTTCATTTTGCTACATTCTATGTTACAATGTCTTCCAAGAAGTTGATATTTACGTATGCGGCTATATTTAGATTTGCTATCTAAAAATTTACGTCATTCGGCTTTCATAAGGTATTAAAATCTATTGATACAAGAGAAGAGGTAAAGGTAATATCGGATATAACTGAGCATCTCCGCGTTTGCAGGAAGTCTTCTTAGGAACCTAAAAATTACCCGTATTTACAGTTTTCACAGCATTTAAATTAAGTGGTCGTAGCTCGCGAAATTTGTAATGTTTGATATTTTAGAAATAATAAAATCAATATTGGAAACGGCGACCGTAGTATACATAGTCAGTTGATCGGTCTATACACGTGCTTCACCATTATTCTAAAGATAAAATCCTCCATGTGATTAAACTCAGTTAATATTAATAGTTATATGTCATGAAAATAATTGACAGTCATACCTATCAAGAAGCATGGAAGCTAAAAAACTACATGTAATAAAATTTTCCTACAGTGACCGTCATTTATTGAAATTAACTTTGATTTGAATGCAGTGGTTTGATGCGTCGTCATCAGCAATATTTGACTTAAGTTGAATATTTGTTCACTGACTGCTCAGCACACGAAGTGTTCGGCGGAGAGTTGGCGATCTTCTCTCTTGTAGGTGTGACCAATTAGCTACATGCTTCTAGATAAGTTTTTCCGTGAGTTTTATTGAAGAAAACGTAACATCTCAGCTGTTCTGCTAACGAAAAATTGCATCGAAATTGTTTATCCTCGAATAAATTTCAAAATGCTAACGAGGAATTTTTGTAAATGAAATTCGTATAGAACATACACAAAGATTGAGAGCAAAGTGAGCTCGATGTGAAAATCATTTACTACGTTCAAAAAAGCGAGCTGTTTTCGATGAAGTCGCTTGCTTAAGCTTGAAACAATCTTGTTCATTTTGCAGTGAAGCCTGTCCTTCTTCGCTTCTGTAAAGAATTTGACTGGTAATATAGGCTTTTGCTGCGAGTTAATCACTTCGTTCGTGAGTAGGTTTAGTCATACTAAAAGTGGTAGTAGTTCAGATATTGTCTTTCGATTGTTTTTCAGTGTCCAGCATGGATTCTAAATATCAATCAGTACAGGGCAAATTTTTTTGCTTTGGAAATATTTTTCACTGGAGTAGAATTTGACCCCCTTCGTGCAACTTCACTTTGACATTTTACAAGATTAAGGGACTCCATTAAAGAACACGCGAGTGCATTCGGAGGATGTGCCTGCTTCTGCTGTGGGCAGGAAGCCATCGGTGAAAGCGTGGTCAGTAATGGGGCCACGTGTCCCCCGTTGCCGACGTGATCTCGCGGCGACGCTGCACTGCTTTTTGCGATGTTCTCTGAGCACAGGAGGCGTGCATAGAGCATTGCCAGCCCATTCACTGGATGGAGCTTATGGGAAACGCTTGGTTTTTCGCATAAGACGTTTGAAATTTTCCATCTGATATGAGCTGTTGGCTGTTGCAAACCCATGCGTAAATGAAGAATTCGCTTTCTTAGAATCCAATTCAAAAGTTAGATACGATATTTGTTCCAGCGGTCATCGATTTCAATTTAGAGTTCCGGTGAAAATTTATGCCAGTCATCAGGCTTTCCTACAAGATATGAAGCAACAAAAGTCATCGAATAAAACTAGTAACTTTTCCTCATTCAAAGTTATTGATAACATGTATTGGTCAAATTATTATTTGTTTATATTTAAGTGATAGTTTCTCACAAACTGTATGTAGTGGCTCAAACGTGCAGACAAGAGACGCCAATTATTCTAAGTCTACGGATAATGAACCTAATATTTCAGTATCTGCCGACTGACTGCGCTGCTGCACTCGCTGTGCACTTTTTGTAGTGAGGTCGCGATAGCATCGATTTTTTCAAAACGTAATTCGCTTCAATTCTTGAAACTGATCGGGTCTTGATAAATATTTTTTATCTTCAGCGCTGATCTTACGGTTCCGGGATAATTGTTTTGTAGCGTATAGTCGTATGTCACTACAAACATGCTCAAATGAGAACACATGACTTCGGATGCCTTACGACGTTCATGAAAGTCATCAGAGCGATAGGGAAAAAACACGAGCCATGAGATATTTGATGGATCAGCTTGCTCATAAATTCTCTCCCAATTAGCACGCACTCGCAGGGGTTGATGGATTGTGATATACAGCCAGTGTGTTGTGTTGGCTCTAATATTGAAATTTTGTGTTCATGTTTTACCTGTGCACCAATTTTACTGATTTGACCCAACCAGACCTGAGCTTTGCTGTAATGATAACCTTGATTGAACAGGAGCTGAAGTTGAGCATCGAATACAATAACCACTGAAAAGAGCTCGTGGTGTTTGGAAGAGAAAGATTGCTNCGTCAGTCGTCGCGAGAGGATTACCGTTCTCCCGTAATGTTTCTATCTGTCGAGGGACAGAAACCATTTAGCGCTGGTTTTGCGCACTTGATATGACTTTAGTTGTGCGGCGAGTAGTCGTCACCTCACCTCTCATCATTTTGAAATGGAATCATTTCCTGAAAATTATACTGAACTGGGAATATATTATGGTCAAGTCACTCCCTGATTTTCAATAACATATGAAAAATCCCGAAGTGCTTTTGAAGTAGCAAGGGTGCTGAATGTGTACACATTCCATGCTCCTTGCCTTCTTCAGTAAGGCCGCTGTTATCGACTTTAGCATCAGGAAAGCGTCCTGCAGGAGTCATTTGTGGGATTGAAGCAGCTTAGCGGTGAAAAAGTTGAATTTTTCTCCCTCACTTTCGTGCGTGCGGAAGAGGTCGGTGCAATGCGAAAGAAAGGAACGTTGCACGATTGATGTCTGCCCTGCAACTGACTTCTTCCTTCCTGTCTTGCTGCTTCTGTTGGAACGTTTTCTATCGTAAGGGGTCGACAAATATTTGATACTATCCATCATTTGTTTATGCTTAATGCAGTAGCAAAATCATAACGGAACAGTCCATACGAAACAATGTCTACCACGGCTTCTTAATAATTTCCTTCAACAAAATCGTATTGGCGTCCGCTATGAATAGAATTTAATATCAGTGATCCGTGACGAGCTTTGTGGTTTCTGAGGGGCTGGTGAAGTTTTTGAAGCCATCGCACGCTCAAATGTGAGGAGCTTTGAGCTTTGTCTCGAGTACTCCATGCATGAATGAGTTGTGCCGAGATGAGGACACTCGTGTGGCGGATTAAATTTTGTCTTGTCAAATTCTTAACCGATTGAAGATGCTGCACATTGTGAACTTCGCCTCATCATCTGGGTTGTGTTCATTTGATGATGTCTTCAACGTCATGAGGGAACTCTGGCGTACAGTATTTTAAAGTCCTCTCAAAGTGGTGGCTTGCAGCCAATATTTGCAGATTTGCACATCGCTGTAATTTATTGGTTGTGGGGGATAACGGTTGCGTGTATAAACACTCATATTTAACCAAGAATGGATTCACTTTGGGAAACTAAGATAATCATTATGTCAAGATGGACTACCATCCTGTTCAGCGCTTTTTGCATTGCCTCAAATATACTGTTCAACTTTGCAATGAAGAATGCCATGATTTTCTTGCCTTGCAAAACTTGCCAGCATCTGTTAGCGGCTCCAGCCAAAATGATGCGTCGGATCAGGCTGACTTCTCCTCACGGGATACCGAATCTGCTAAGTTAGATTCCCGTCATTATAACTTACGTCGACTATATCCCATCCCATTCAGGTACAGGCTGACATGATGCACAACCAGACCTTGAGCCGCCGCAAAATCACCACGCTGCGGCTAGCATGATGACAACGGTGCCGTTTTAACTAACCTGCCGCGTGGAGCACTGGGTCGGTTCTAGGAAACAACCATTTTATTTTCTCACTTGCTTCTCATAACACATTCTATTTGCCGTTCATGACACAAACATTTTACGTTCTATTTAATGCTTGCTCTCGTTGATACCGTTCTAAGCAGCGTATGGCTGAACAATTCATATTTGTAAGAACTGATCTAATGCTCTATGAGGGGAACGACGGCCTTTCAACCTGAACTCACTGTACAATTGGAGGAGTAAACCGAGATACTTTCATCTTAGATGTAGATGAGATCTGGTTTGCCTGTGTATGTGAATGTTTTTATTGTTTAGCATTGCCGGCAGTTTTTATTGAGTGTGTAAGAAATAGTGTCAAGCTTATGTGCGTGAACTGTAAACTTTTTTGTCCGAAAATCAAATTACTCAGCTTGAGAAATAAAATTTGGCGGGAATGTTGGGAACACTAACGTACGCACATGTGCAACTTTAGAATCATTTTCACTAGGTAGATAACAGACTTGAGCAACGTTATTGTGAGGACCGTGTTACGCTTTTGTGCCTCGCAAATTTTCGTTTAAAATGAGTGGCTGTTTGTGCCTTGATGACCAAGAGAGAGCAAAGATTTTGTATACACTTGCTCATGGTGAGTGTACAAAAAGATATAGCTGCTACGTTGGGTCATGATGATCGTAATGTGAAAAAGTATATCAGCAATCCTGAAGCCAAAGCTGAAAGGCAAGACAAAAGACAATGTAGGACGCTAGCGAGACGTGATTTGTCCAAAGTGAAATGGAAAATATGAAAGAGCCCTCACTTAACAAGCAAGAATGTCTTTAAGAATGTTGAATTAGGCCATATCTCGAAAATGACTCGTTGGCAAGTGCTAAGAAATATGGCAAGACACTTTATGCAGGTACCCTCTGAAGCAGGTACATGATTCTAGACTTGAAGGGGGAAAAACATCCATGAAATTGAATTTTTAACACGTCATCGTCATTGATACGATGCGGGCTACTCTGGACGGACCTGGCGGGTGGAGAAAAGTTCGGGTTCCAGAAGAGACTTCCCGCCCCCGTCTTCGTCGTCAATAAAGAGCACGAGGTGTTATGATATGGGCAGGAAATGATGGTAATGAATTAGTGGCGCCTTTAATAATCTCTGAAAATGCAAAACTAGCTGTAGCTGCCTATGTAGACCTCCTGAAGCAGATGGTTGTTCCGTGGTCCCGGAAGAGGTCTCCTGCTTACAAAAAAAAAGTTTTTTTATATATGACAATGCACCCTTCGCGTGTTGCAAATGATATATTAAAATATTTTAAGACTCCTGGGTTCAAAGATGGCTGACTGATGAAATGGCCACCGTGTGCTCCTGACCTGATCCCTATTGAGAACCTGTGGTCACTGCTCAAGCAACGTGTTTACCAGTCGGGACGTCAATTTTTCACCAAGCATCACCTGTGGTGTGAACTCGAAACTTGTGCTAAAAGTATTGCTGGATATGCAATTGAAAATTTGATGAAATCCATGGCCAGACGTCTCCTGGCTATTGTTGAAGCACGTAGAAAGTACATTAATCATTAATATGTTCCCGTAAACTGCTAAAAAATATTGGTATTAAAATGTTCGTAATGTTTATACCTTATTTTAGTATCTTTAGTAAGACTTAAAATTATGAAAATCATGTAGGTTATAGGCTTTTCACGTCGATGTAAAAAATAGCAGCCAAAGTTTTGGTTCGATGGGGTTGCATGCTTAACACGTTCTCTGCATTAGGTTGTTCCATGGTTAGGCTATTTCAGAGTTAGGCAAGGTTGGAATTCGGCGACACTTCTGTTTTGAAGTTTGACATGCTTCCTTCTTGTTCACTTTTTTTTTCCTCGGATTAACGGGCTTCGTCATTTCAATTATGCAAGTATGAGGGTTTTCTAAACGCAATCAAAACCTGAGTGTTGACTTGCAAGCAAACTAGTACACAACAGTGAAATGAATTACTTCATTGGTACACTTTTGACCCAATACTCGGGGAACGTGTTAAGGTGAGGAACGTGTTTATTAGTGAATACTCAATACGCGAGGAATGTGTTAAGGTGAGGAACGTGTTCATTAGTGAATACTCAATACGCGAGGAATGTGGTAAGGTGAGGAACGTGTTCATTAGGGAATACTCAATACTCGGGGAACGTGTTCAGGTTCATTAGTGAATACTTCGTAATTCAGATTGAAGCGCATATCATTTGTGCTATTCACCCAAGGTTGTTCTGTATAGATGAAGTAACTTTGTACACAATCTAGTAAGTATGGAGACTTATATAACTTCACTACAATGTGCGTTGTCAAGAAATCAGTCTGGCTTACTCGGGTGAGAGGATGAGCAGTATTTACGTTATATTTACTGTGGTACTGGTTGAGCATTCATATTGGTTGAGCAGTGATTATTATTTCCTGAGATTCCAGAATGCTGCCTTGTGTCAAGGTCAGCAGATGCAAAATTCAATGCTATGAAGGCATTTATTGATCAAAATCATGGAAATAGAAAAAATTCCATCTGGGGGATCCTTAACTCAAAACAGTTCCGTTGCGGGCGCCACGAGCCTAGAAGGAAATTATGTTTCATGTCGTCATCCGCACTTCAAAGTTGCCAAATATTTCCAGTTGTTCGCTAACTGAAAAGTTTAAAAGTGTTATTGGGTCGATCTGTCACTTTCATCTCTCCGTGAAAGTTGGGTACTCGCTGATGGGAGTGCTCACGTCAGCGCTGAGGTCTCGCTCTGAATTCCGAAAGAATTCCAATGTAATTGCACATAATACGATAGATGGAAAACTAAAAGATTTTTCTATAGCAATGCGTTTTTATTGCAGCTGCGTGTCGCCTGAGCTAAAGGAAGGAGAGATTAATCAGACTCATCTCTTCAGAGAGAAAGAGTTTCCATTGTGTTCCTTACGTTAAGGGTGGAATACTCGTAGCGTTACGAGTTGAGAAGCGAGTGGTGAAAATCTGGTAAGGAATTCGTTGCAGCATGTCCAACTCAATGAAAGGAACTAGGTTCTGATTGCTTTCTTCTAGACTTCATATACTTCTCGAAAGCTTTTTTTTTGTTCCGTAATTATGCTCTTTTTTCTTTTGTTTCTCGGTGACTGCGTCTTGTTGCTTAGCAAATTGCTTATGGTACTTGGATTCTTCGCTGCTCATTCTACCATATACAATTATAGGATTTCCGTACTTTGCGCTCACCAATGATGTCACTCTCCAACTTCATTAGACATTATTGCTACACAGAAATAGAATGCTGCAATTCTTAACACTGGTTGAGTTGCGTGATTACTACTCGGAGGGATGTGAAACTAGATGGGGAAAGAAGCCAAAAATGGCATAGTATCAATTGAAATGATCGATAAGCACCATAAGGCGGCACGTGTCTTTATTGTGTCAAAAAGAAAAGAACTCTTGTCAAGGAGAAAGAGTTAAGACTCTTTGCACAGCATTACACAATATTTCGCGTGCGTGGCAGCTAACACTCTAACACTCGAATTATTTACCATCAGTCGGCCTGTCAATCTTAAGATAGGGACATTGAAGAAAGCTGCACCCAGAGTTTACTGACGTGAGAGACAGAAAGCTATCATTTTCCGCGGAGCCTCACGAAGTGATATTGAAGGACTTGTTCTGGCTTTGTTGAGCGAGTTTGAGCAAAGCTTTTAGGGAATTACTTTGGACCCTCTGAGCCGATATTACTGTTGCTTTGTCGCGGCGACCCTCGCGCACAACGTGGCCATGTCCTCAGATGTGTGGCTCGCTGGGACGCAGGGGAAGGAGACGTGAGGGAAGCTTTTGTGCCGCGGGGGTGGACTGGGGGCCCGGCGTCTTCTGCGTGCGCTGGGCTATTTTGGGACCGATCAAACGGAGGCTGGCGCGGGGGGAAGTCGTCACACTTTTCCATCAGTGAACATCAGTAATAGTGAAAATAACACGTAAACACTGAAAACATGGAAGGGTTTATATGTGCGAGCTTCTTAACAATCATTTAAATTTAATGAAATCTTGATAGGAAGTAAGTGGCCGCACGTGTTACTCAAAACTAACCGATGTAAGACGAGGGAAACGAAGACAAAATGACACGTGTTCATTTTGATTTGACAGCTTAGATACTTCATATTTTAGCTCTCTACATTCGACCAGATGTTGTACGTTACCTGATTTTTGGATATGAAATTCCTTTAAAATTTCCTTTGTTTGGAAACTTGTAGCTAATAAACTCTCAGTGGACAGTACCATTGAATCCTCAAATTTTGGCTTCGTATATTGATATTGATGGATGATGAAAATAAAAAATGATATCAAGTTGTTCATTTCAATTTGCTTTGTGTTTTTAAGATGGACGTTGTTTTCCTTTATTATTTTTTATAGCCTTTTATATCTGTATAAGGTACGTAGAGCGCTTCGGTCTCTTCCGGTCCCAGGTGTGCTTTTAGTCGGGATGTTCAGTCGTTTGATTCTCTTTATTTCATTTCTTAAATCTGAGAGCCCCGAAACTGTAGGGATCGTAAGGATATCACTTCAAATATGAAATATATCTCGTAAATCGGTCCCCATCTTCAGCCAGGGTTGAAAGAGGTTTTTATTCGTTTTATTTTGAAATAGTTAAAAAATATAATTGATTGACTAGTTAGAAGAGAGAGGTTAAGTGTTGACGATTTAGCTGGCTAAGAGGTAGAGAAGTCAGAAAGGTCTGCTAGCCCGTCTCGCCTCAGATAGCCTAAATGCAATCTGCAATGCGCGTTGTACTGCAATACGTGCTACTGTGTATAATGCACGCAGCATGGCGTGATCCTCTGAGCAATCTACTCCATTTAGGATGCTATTACCCGAGGGAGAAAGGCACGTCGGATCACCGCGTGGAAGCAATTAAAATTCATTGATAAGAAGGCTAAACGTCTACTTCTTGTTAACAAGAAGGCAGGATCCAGTGGACGGTCTATCTGAAACCGCAAGTTCTACGTTATCGACCGATGTCTGTTTGATAGTTGCGCACGCACTTTTTTGCTATGTAAAAGGCACCCGTCTGTAACACGAAACTTTGAAAAGAGGTTCCGGAGGGTGACTGAAAGAAGATAGATGAGCTAAACTGAACAAATGTAAAATACTCTCCGGACACTCGTACGTTGCCGTCTCCTCTCCACCATCCCCACAGCAGCCTCCCGGTGTGGGTTGGTCGAGCGAGCAGGTCGGCAGACAGCGCTGGGACTCTCAGAGGGACTCAAAATGCAAAGCTGCGCACCTCACAGCACATAAAGGACGACAAATTTGAATAGAACGTCTTCATTACGAGACAGCATTGTTTCAATTGTAAACTGCTCCGTGATGCACTGCATGCAAATATTCCGAGCAAACAAACTGAACTCCCTTAATCGAAGTAAATGAAATCGTAAAAATCAAAATAAAGAATCCTTCAAAAGTCACAATACAAGTGTCACTTAATTCAAATGCGGTGTTCTGTATAGGTCACTCTAATCACTCTATAAATCCCGTGCATTTATACCCGGATTTGGGAATGAAAGATGAAAAGAACTTCATCTGTTGGTTGTGGCTTTCCTTATGTTATACGAAGTAAATAATTGGCTGGACACAAGTATTTTACTCGTCACTTGCTACCATTCACGGCCAGCTGTTTGCAAGAAGTTTTATATTCTGGTAGAAATGTGCCCAAAAATTTTCTCTCCAACTTTTAGGCTGAATTCGGTTGGCAATTTACATGATCTGAATTATTTCAGGTCTCGGTTTAGGTGCGAGGACTCATTTCCTTGTGAGGCGCCGGTAAACGCGGAGTTTATTTCGATGTTAGACTCGTGGTGTTGGGGCTTGGTTCAATTATTTTCAAGAAATTAGATTTAACTTCATCCTCCTGATTGCAGAGATTAAGAAATTTGGAGGCTTATTTTATGCTCGAGATGCATCAGATTTAAAAACGAGTAAAATATTCATTGCTTCTTATCTGAAACCTTCATTTTTTGCCAGGTTGCTGTAAGAAGACTGCGAAAATTTTCAATCGAGACTTCAAAGGAAGGTTGTTGCTCTAGTTGGTAGGCGTAATGAAGACTTTGGAAGTGGAGCGTACACACACTTTGTAAGCTGCACGTTTAATCAGGGATAAATTAGAAAACGGCCCTACATGAAGGTGTAGGACACAAAAGAGCGAAGTAACCTCAGCTCACCGCTGCGAGCGACGCACGTTGGGGCCTTCGTAAACGACTTGACTGGAAATGTAGAGGCGTCCTCGCCCTGAGCTCTGCGAACGAGAGAGCGCTAAACGTTCCAAGCAAAGATTGGGCATTGCAGGCACGTCTTACGTCCGTGTATTCGGAGTCGGATTTTCAGATGGCGCTTCCAACCGCTCCTCAGTGCTGAGGGATTTTTCGTGCTCCAAAATCATGGCGAGATTTGAAAAGAAAAAATGATTGAAACTGTAAAAATTATTTTCAATTGAAGCAAAACTGAATATCTTTCAGCGTTTCTCATGTTCATTTTGGGACTTCTGATGATGGCAACTTGTATGAAAGAATTATTTATGTCTTATTAAAAGTGTATACATTCACACTATTAAATCCAACGAGTTAAGAACCTAGGTGTACGTATCAGAAGAAATTTTGCTGCAGATAGCATTAGCGGTGAATGCGAATTTTGATTAATATATTCAATGTTATGCCAGGATAAGTCTTAATATCATGGAACCTATTTCATCATAATCTCGAAGTGAACTTACCAATCCATTGAGGGATGAATTTTACCTATGAGTTGTAAGAGCATATTAATATTAACCCTTTCTCGCTTCCAAATCCGATGCCAAGCCTGAGCTGATCTGTGTGACTTAGATCTTTTCTTCCGACATGTGCGTTTGAACATGCTTCACAATCGCTCTACGGTCGTACCCTTATGTTGATAAGCCGCTTGTAACCGTGCAGTGGCACTTGACATCAATCGTCCAACTTGAGATCATAAATTTCAGGAGCTTCTGTCCTTTGGCCCCTTTAATTTATCACTAATTTAGACGAAGCCATTAGCAGAATAGCAAATGGTTTCAAATGCGTCAAGTTTGAAGGTAACACGAGAATTTCGCTCGTAAAGTTGAAGCCTTGCCGGTAAGCCCTACAAGGAATTGCGCTGAGTACTCGGTCATGACTGCTGTATACAGGCGTTCAGTAACTTCTTTTCTACGAGGAGCGGCAGAAATGAGATCTTGACATGAACTCCTCTGGGATCACGTCTCGGTCTAATTGATTGCATTGATCTCGGGTGTTCCTGCCCCTCTATGCGGAGATGGTTATCCATAAGCCGAACTAAAACTTCATTACACAATTTGCGCTTTTTCAAGTAAAGTTATTACTAGTTTGTTTTTATTATTACTTATTAATATTATTGCTACTACCATTATTATTACTCGCGTTATTGGTGCACCCACTACCCTAAGGCTGTAGTTGCCCCTTACGTGATCATATGACAAGTGTTACTCGCCGGACAGATGTACGTCAAGGAAGTTAAGTTGGCTCTCACAGATAGTAGGTGCGTTGCTCGTAAAAAATGAAAAGTGAAGTCGATTGAAGAAATTATCGTCTTATCCGAACTGAGCAAATATTTTACCACTTTCATGTATGTCGTTTAGCCTCTCGAAACGCCTACATTGAATGTAAAAATCAATCTCAAGGGATGTATACGATTTTTTTAGAGTATGCGTTCACCTTTTCTCGATAGGTAGACGTACTACAAGTTTAAAATTAAATGTAGTGGAGCTCATAATTACGGCTATTCACTCTGCCTCTTAGAGCATGAAAGCCATGGTGATGAACTCACAATCCGTTCCTATGTTTATTTCTCTGAGTTGTTTCAGGGCTTGTCAAACATGAGTAATATTCACTGTGGTGAGCGAACCATTTTGGTTGAAGAGTTGTTCCTATTTTTCGGGTTATTTTAGGAACTACATTCTTTATATATTGGTCGACTGAATTAATGGGCTTAGAAATGATGCGTATTATTGATGTCGGTGAATATTTATTCCTCAGAAATTTTGAGAATCTACGTATACACACTCATATTTATCGCTGAGTTTTCATGTGTCGCATGTGTCATGTAATATAAAATGAAAGAACGTGAGTAGATCTGACTTAGTTATGTTAATTTAATAGTTTATCAGTACATCACTTATACGTACATAGATCGAAGCTGTTGAACAAAATGATGCGAGTATAGTGAAATTCCCCGTAAGGACGATCGCCTTAACTGGTCGAGGTAGTCTAAGTCAAAACTCCGGGTGACATCAGTTAGTTCAATTATTTTCAGGATACTATTGCGCTTTACAGTCAAACAGTTATCACTCTCTGTAATCTCTTGGAACTCCAGTGCGTCTTTTGAGAAGAACGTCTTCAGCGTGGTTGCCGTATTTAATGTTGCATGGCTTCCAACAGTGCGGATCTTATGTTGTGCGACTTCTTTTCATGAGACCATGTGGAGAATCGAATCTTCAAAGCACCACCGCTATCATTGGAAATTTTATATTGGCAAATCAAGGACGTGTTCAATGCATTGGCGGAAGAAGATCCAGAGCTTATCAGAAAAGGAAGCTGCGACTTCATGGAAAGATCGGGCAGATAGCGTGTTAAGCTCAACGGCGGCTGTGTTGAAGGACGTCAGGACAAATATTTCCTGATGAGGCTGTCGTCTGAGTTAAATGTTCTACCTTAGTGATAATAAATAAATGACCTTCGAAACGATTTTGAATTACTAATGAGAGCGAGTTCTTGGAACAAACCAGTTATAGCAACTTCTCTTTCAACTCGGTGTTTGCCGCTCTTTGTATATTTTTCAGTGGATACCTCATAGAAGATAAAAGTTTCAAAATAATAGATGGAAGCCGATTTAAAATGTCTCAATATGAAGCGCAGATAAGAGCACCAGATGACATAGTTTGAACGTTTTATATCCTGCAGAGCAAGTCATTTGTACATCGGAGGTCTCACGTTCGTACATGAGAAGCCCCAAGCACTTCACGAATTAATAGTGCATACATGAGATGCACGGTAAATTGTAAAAACACATCACAGACATGTTTTGAAGCAGAGCGCCAGGTTTCTCTCTTCATTTGTCGAGATTCGGTAGTGTTCGAAGAATTTAAGTAGGCATAATTTAGGCACATGGAAGTTAATACCGATACCCGCTTAATTATCGGCTGAAAACTTTGCTTGAACTTGTGTGGGGAGTGAAGTTTGGTGTCCATAACTCTTGCGATGCATGGAGGCGAGGTTGGTCTGTTTCAGACAGGGACGACCTTTAAGTTAGAAAATTTTCTTGGTTTACATTCTTCACCTCGACTTCTCACTGACTCAGACCTCTCGTTTGTCAGCGCTTGTTTCTGTTGTGCGTCGTTGTGACCCCTCACGAGACGTAGGATAGGTCATGGGTTTGGTTGGTTAGGGTTGTCCGTCGTAAGGTATGGGGACGTCCGGCCCCGACGAAGTACTCTTAGGTTACTTCAGCTACAGATATGTCTGGGACATCTGTCTTTTGTACATACTTTACATTCTTTAATTTCCACGCCTTCTTGGTTATTTCTTCTTTGTCTTATCTTCCTCCTGTTTCTTAACGTGTCTCTTCTTTATGCAGAGGATCCTGCGTGGAAAAACGCCTTGTCAATAGATTCCCCGTTTTCTTTAGTTCAAACCAAATGGTGCCTTCTCTTTCCGGACTGTTTCACTGTTTATAGTTTGAAATTTCAAAAGAAAAAGACTCCCTCTTACTTATCTCTTGCGGAAGTGTAGAGTAACAATTAAATTAATCGTGGATAGGTGGCGCTCGCTGGCTATTTGATGCCAACGAGCACCACCAATACTTGCATCTTCAAACGCTGAGGACTTTTTTAGATCCCTCCTCCGTATGTGTGTTAACGGGCCTGTTTCCACATTAAATACTGAAGGCTCACATAATTGACAATCATAACCTCTGAGGAAACTAAATCTCCTTTTTTTTGTGTTCATGAACACCTTTATTAGTTGCACGTTTGAAATACATTGCATGAATGATGTGATCATCTTCAGAACAATGCATAATGGCCACTAACTTTCTGTGCTTGATTGCATTTATAAAAAGAGATTAAGGCCTTTAACAGTGAAGGGCAGTATTTAAATACAATTGCCTTTAAATACTACCCATTACTGTCCTTAATTAAACGCATGAAGTTAAAGGAGGGCGTGACGGGAAATATTACGGAAGACTTACTGAAACTTGACATGGGGAAATGAAAGAAGCGCCTTAAAAGAAGTTCCGACAGCGAGTAATAGACGTGCTTGGAATTAAATGTGAATGTGTTACCAAGACACGAAACTGGAGTTCAAGAGTTTGTATTTCATTTTAGCGAACCTATAAATCAGTTTGAACAATCATATTGAGCGATATTAAAACTTACGTGTAGAGCTTAGAGATCTTGCGGTACGTTCAGAGTGGCTTGGAATTGATAGAAAACTTACGATTCAACGGACGCAGCCGTACATGAGATCGTCTTAAAGATAGTCAGGCGTTCCTGGCATATTTTAAACTAGTACGCTCGAGAAATTACGGCTAAATGCGGGAAACTTGAAGCTTTCAATTAATTTTTACACTAACTTGTTCTAATAATTGGATAAATTTTAGATGCATGAGAAAAAATTTATTTCAATTCTTAATTATTTGTTGCTCATACCGTCGTTTGTATGAATTTTATGGTTTCGTTTCGTTGAAAAATGCCGTTAGGTAAAATTTTAGAATTGTCTAAATAATTGTTTTACTTCATTATAAGTACGCTTAAATTGATTGCCGAATTTTTTGCGGACGTCTGAGCTACGTTTTCGTCAGTTACTTTAAAAACGAAATTGATTACTTCAATACCAAAATTTGTCATCTGATAAATAAAAAGTGTACTAAATTTCACGAGAAGTTGTGGTACGAGCTAAACTTTTAGTAACCAAAACCGTCAGTGCAAACCAAGCTAACAATCTGATTATTGACAATCAATTTTTTCTCCGAGGCATGCCATGGAACTTCCCATGGTTTTGAGGTCAGTCATTCTGTATGACATGAAATTCTCATAAAGGGGAGAATCTCCAGTTTCCTTCGTGCCGCCCCCTTGACTCAATGTTTAATTAGTGCTGCAACTTTTTTTTGTTTCTAAGCGTGATTTCAAGAAAACGGTGCCGGGCGTCAGCTCACCAAATTCTGAGTTCTGATGTTCGCGTACAACTTCAGCGACCGTTGCTGCGATGGCACGTTGCTTTCTTGACGTGGTGCCGCAAAGACTCAGAATCTCTATATGAAACTGCAATGCGAAGGTTGAACAACCGGAATAATTTTAAAATATGAGCTTTATAAAGTTCCTAATAATTTCATTTGTGTACCGGAGAGGATCGCCTTCACTTCAGTTCTCCAGCCTTTCTTCTAATTTACCGTCATTTTCAGCGCTTAACTTATTTTCAATTTTTCACCGCTAGATTTTAACACTAGTGGTGCACCAAGAATTATTGGTCAGAGTAAATTTATTTGTAGTTTTCTTCATAAATTGTACCACAAAGCTACCTATTATCATTACGTAATGTCATACTTTTTAAAAATTGACGGGTGAAATATAAAATAAAAAATTCTAATCGGCGGTTAGAATTTTCGGATGTCAATTCGAAGAAAAATCATCCAGTTTGGAGTGGATAGTTCCCTAATTGCCGTTCCATACGTTATACTCGTCTTGTAACGAGCTACACTATGTTGCCTCACAGTTTCTCCCGCCTTGACTGGCTTAATATTGTAAGTAATCCTCGGAAGTCTCAGACTGCGTAAGACGCTTGCTTTCGAAATGCTTCCTTTTGACAGGCGTCGACGAGGTTAGCTGCGAGAAATTTATCAAAAATTAAGATCCAATGAGCCACATTCCATTCCGTGTAAGGAAATACGAAATGCTTTTCTTCGAAGAAGTTTCAATCGATGTATTGATCTTAGCTTCCTGGAATACGACCTGTTAGGGTACCAGCAAATGAGTTCCCAAGCACTTTGTGTGACGTAGAGTTGCAAATTTAGATCTTGCGGATCATCCTCCCTTCCTGATACTGTACCATACTTGTGTGAAGCAGGAACACTAAAACTAGCCAGACACTGTTATCGTGTATTTAAATTGGGGTGAAATACACGGACACAGTTATTTGTCATAAAAATACCTTACATGCTTAGACTTTATTTCCTTGTTAGTGAGACCTCGATTGGTGTTCACTGGGTCTCATTACGACAGCATGGAACAATAAATTGGTGCGCACCAGCCCATCCGGACACTGCACTACCCAACTGCCTTGCATTCCGTCACATGTTGGAATGTTGTGGGAGGGAACTGGAAATATTTTTGGGAAAACATATCGTGCCATTTCATAAGTTATGCTCTGCCTGAATTACGATGAACTATTGAAAAATTGCAACCTAAAATCATGTCAGGTCCGAAAATACTTCTGCCACATATTCAATTTACTCTGAATGCCGATAGACCCGGCAGGGAAGATAATTTATCATTTTTGAGTCGTTTTACTTTTGTTCACTAAAATATCTAAGACTATATTAACATTTGATGCAAGGCACGGTAACCATAAAAAACGTGTCGGATTTGTCTACCAATATTTCGATAAGAAAAATAAGTCAAATGCTTGTCGAATCGTGTAGTAAAATATCTTCGCTTCGTGGGCCTTATATACGCGTGCCTTGGAAAAGATCATTTGAATCTTTGTTCCAGATATTTTTAACATTTGCTCCACAAGTATCGATAGAGACAAGCGGATATTCATGAGTCCGAAGAGCGACACGCTTGGACATTCTTGGTTTTTATTTGGCACAGTCGTGAATGACACTCGAGTGATTCACAGCTACTAATTTACAGGATCGTCTGCAGTCGAACTAAGCGTAGAGTGTAGGCTTTCCCTACTCTTTTACTAAGTGGACGACTTCAGATGAAATTATATTTCACTCGTATTATGAAATTTATCACTAGGTCCATTGGATATTTAAACAACTTCTTCGTAGCGAATTACTGAGCCAGTGGAACGCAGCTTTTACTCAGTACTTTATTGCTCACAATAATTTCCTGTCTTTTTATTTGAGCAGTGGACAAATAACACGGGATACTAACGAATTTGAGGACCATTTAAAATGAAAATATTTTACGTCATTGAATTTTTATAAATTCTATTTGACACCACGTCATGACTCGAGCGAGTGTAAAAGGTCTCGAGTGAGTCTCAGTTTAGGGATGCCCACTCAAATTAACATCTATCCTGTGACTCCAAAGACGCCTGGGACACTGCAAACGCTACACAAGCGGGGTCCCTCCAGAGCCGCTAGCCTCCTTTTGCTGTCTTGGGCACCTTAAGTCCACGATAAAACAAGACTTTTGCAGAGTGAAGTAGTCAGTATATCTTATATAAAAGTATTCCCTGGGAATTTATCCAACCCATTTCTTACTCAAATTTGCGAAGACCTTTGCAGAAAAGGAGGCTTAGAGGAATCAAATACGCTGCATGTCAAAGAGACTTGTATCAAAGACTCACTTTATTTATTTCATTCAAGAAGTGAAAAATGAAAGCTATCAAATATATCACATTTAGAATATAGAGCTCTAAAGTTTATTTTTTCTAACGTATACAACATTTGTTTTTCGTGGAGTATATGATGCTTGCTAAGAATGATCAATGATCACTGTAGACGTACCTGAAATTATGCTCACCTCCTCCAGCACAGTTCTGGGATAATTGACAACAAACTCACGCATTTAGTTCCTTATTGATTTAAGAGGACCGTCTGGTGGAGTTTTGTTCAAATGTTTGATAACGTTCTTTTGATTGGAATACATTCTTTAACCCGGACTTCACAATACGTATATCCAAATTTGGAAGCTGTATCTGCAAAACTAACTACGCTACGGGCGAAGAAAGAGAAAAAATATTTTGGTGAAGGTACATATAATTTATCTCAAACGATGCATTGTTAAATGATAAAATTAATTTGAGATGGGTCTAACCATGTGCTATAACTGGTGCACAGCACATGGGCACTTGAATTAGGAGGAAGACTGAGAAGCAGCTCAGTCCACGTCCCGCTTGAGACTCCTGCCCACCCTCCTCCCCTGCCTCATGTGCAGTGCAGCAGTCTCAGCGCTCGGGGCGCTCATGGTATAATTGGATAATTTATTGTATAATGAATAACAGGCATCTTTTGCTTTTAATTTTGTCAAATTTTATCAAAATGAAACATTTTTCATTTATTTGCTTCTCCTATTAAATTTAGTTTTCTGACTTTGAAAAGTTTCCTCTCCTAGAGTTTCCACTCTACAATAATGAAACATACCTCACCTCATTCGACGGGGAATTTCAGTGCAAGCTAAATCTGTTGGACAATTTTTCCTTCATTTGAATACTTGCACGTTTATACGCGAAAATCGGAAACAAAT
Source organism: Orchestia grillus (assembly GCA_014899125.1). Lineage (NCBI taxonomy): Eukaryota > Metazoa > Arthropoda > Malacostraca > Amphipoda > Talitridae > Orchestia > Orchestia grillus. The sequence goes on along the minus strand of VOMN01078176.1, from coordinate 17,522 downwards.
GGGAAATAAATTGTTAATTTGTATGAAATGTCATAACAAAATTATTTTTTTCCACTTTTACAGAAATTTGTTGACACCTTTTGTTTCATGCATTGAAACACATGTAATGAGACATCCCCATCGTTCCAAGGCAATAAATTTGTGACGTGTTTCTAGAAAATTACACGAAAAACACATTTTTCATGTCTCCTTTGGTTCGAGAAGTCGAAAAAAACTTCCACGAGGGAAACGTGTTTCCTTCATCGAGTTACACAAGCTTACCAAATTTGAAAGCGCTCCATCCTATAAAAAGGACATTTTTTCCCGGACGGTCCCCTTAAACTCCAATTACTGGACGTCTTTCACCAAAGACGCTGGAAATTACAGACAAAAAATGCATACATTTTTTTGTTACTGTTAGATTTGGAAGTCGTTGCATGCGCTCGGCAACACAACTTGACGCAACGCAGATCACCGTTTGAAGTCTGACGTTTGTTGAAGTGTGCGCGACTGTGACGAGAGTGAGCATGGGCCCATGGATGTGTGTAAATTCATCCTGGCTAAGCACGACATTCTCTTCGGCCTAATCCGGCCGAATTCTGACGTCTGGCACCACTGGACGAGTGACATCTAGCGTCAATAATTTCAAGCTCTTCTTGTGGTACGTCACACGTATTTAGCATGTGTGAACACAGGATGGGATAACGTCGTTCATGAAATTCAAGGCCAAGGAAGGTAATGTAATTGAAGTAATTGAAAATTAACTTGAAACTCGGACAGTTTTCATTTCGTCCATAAGTTGAAGAGATTTGCTTCACTCAAATCGCTGCACATTTATGAAAACTCGTTGAATATTTCTTATCTAAAATTATCAATTCAATAATCTAGATTATGCTTCACTTCTCAGCTCATTGAAACCTGCACGCATTTCAAAAATACGGTGTCGATGCGGTGAGCGATAAACAGGTGAGTTATGTGAAGCAGGTCTTCTAGTTGAATATCATGCCTTTTTTGACGCTCACCGAAACAGCCATCGCCCACCCGGGCTGCAACTGATAGCATCTGAAGCTCCTGGATTTGACCGTCGTGTATTCTTAGTATTAAAGAAGCAAATCTAAAAATGACATCATAGCATTTTCTGCTCTAACACTCATCGAAAAAGAGCTTCTCACATTTGCTTTGGAACGAACTGAAATTTATTGAGCTCGTTTGATGCGGTGCATTGAGGAGTTATCAAACTTCCGAGCGAGATGCTGGAAATCTTCGAGTGCTGGTTCCATGGAACGCGTCGCGAGGCTGGACTTGTACTTCTATTGGAAAGGAAGGGATAGGGCCTAGTCCGAAGGCTCCCAATGAGGGGCGTACGCCCCACAGGGAGGGGGGCAGTCAATTAAAATTTTAGGAGGGGCAATTGAGCGCAACTGACGAGGTCGGGATCCAAAATTTCCATATTTATTAGTTTCCCGTCATATAAACATAATTCTGCATAGAAAATAGCATTTCAGATGTTATTTTGAGTAATTTTTTTTTAAATGGGAGTTATCAGGATTTTGGAGGTTATTAGATGAGCCATGGCCAATAAAAGGTGAGGAACCAGTGCTCTTGGCAAAGGGTCGGCAACCTGCAGTACTGCTGTGCGGCACATGAGTCAGATCTAGCTGGCTCTTTTGATATTTCGTCGTGGTTCTTTTGATGACTGCATCTTGCTCCTTTGATAACTCCATCTTGCTTCTTTGATAACTCCCTCTTGCTCCTTTGATAACTCCCTCTTGCTCCTTTGTTAACTCCATCTTGCTCCTTTGATAACTCCCTCTTGCTCCTTTGTTAACTCCATCTACTCCTTTGATAACTCCATCTTGCTCCTTTGATAACTCCATCTTGCTCCTTCGATAACTTAATCTTATTCCTTTGATAACTCTGCCTGGCTCGCGAGCTAATCTTCTGAGATTTTTCCAAAACCAATTGTATGCATCGAATGTCAAAAATATGCCATGTAACTCTCACAGAAACGCGTTTAACAATATTTGTTTTTCATAGTTCTCTCAAACGGAACGGTTCCCGAACCCAGCTCAAGGGATTTGGAGTACAAGGAGGGTATTTTCAATTTTCCTTTACTCTAGTTGTACCGATTTACTCTTGGTCTTAGACTTTAAATTTACCATCTATTAATTCCTTTATTTTCACACCTATAGTCATTGAGCTCCAATCACAAATTCGAAAGGAAACTGGCAAGGGAAGAAAATTCGTACAAATCTAAGAAAAATTAGTTTGTGAGAATTTTCTTCACCTTAGAGTTCTTTGGTATGTATTTATCATATCTTCATGTTTATAATATGAATGAAAATATAAAAAATTTCTTTGCAAGGATTTTTTTAAAGAGATACAATTTGAGTTTTTTTTAGCAAATTCATGACACTTTTTAGTAAGTCAATGTTCGATCGTTTATCTCTATAAATAAAGCATAGAATGCTCGTTCAGAGCTTAAAAACTATTATCTATTGATTATGTATAGGGAAAACGGTAATGGCAAATGATATTTCAAACCTATAGTATCTTCCAAGAAATTATTGAAAGTGTCTCTAAAGAAATGATGGAAATCACTCACATCTAACTCGGTATTTAATGTTCCAGTTCACATGGCTTACATCATTCATTGCTTCTTGCACAAGTTATTCTCATATTGAAACGGTCAAATAATTCACTGCACTTACTATATGGGGAGGGGGAGGAATCAATATGATTCAGTAGAACGGCACACACAAGACTGTTTGACAACTTCTTGCGAAGAGTTCGTTTGAAGCTCTCGTTATACTGTAGTATTTACAACTCCTGCGTCACTCGATTTCCGTCACTCGAACAGGAAGGACTCCATTTGATTTCGTTGCCGCCTGTGCCTACATTTTAAGAGTATTGCCAATAATTCAATCAATGGTTTCCCAGTTGGGAGTAAACACCACAACCTGCGAGGGTACAACTCTTGCTTGCTCAATAAACTCAGCGCATCATTTTGTTCGTGATGGCCCAAACAGAAAATATACCATCAACAGAAAAAGCATGTCCAATTGAGGCTCATTAAGTGATTTGAGGCGATGGATCAGTGATTGGGAGGCGGAAGGGTGCAAACGAGATGCTCGGTGTGCTGCTGGTTGTCCCTGCACCGCACCATCCTCTGGAACGCTCTGCGGAAATGATGGTTGCAGAGCGGGTAAATGGCAGGGTTGAGGGCTGAGTTGAGGTAACCGAGGGAGATGGTGGCCATGTGGGCGCTGTAAGGTACACACGAGCTGCACAAGGCAATCACTGGGAAGATGGTGAAGTAGGGCAACCAGCACGCTAAGAACACCCCCATGATGATCCCGAGCTGGCGAGCAGCTTTTCGCTCTTTGGCGAGGTTGAGATTGCCAGGCTTGCGGCATTTGGTGGCGAGTGTGGCGCTGTTGCAGCTCACGTTGGTGGGGCAGCTGAGGGTGGTGCTGGGCACCCCTCTGGTCAGCCGAGTCGGAGAGAGGCGCCCGTAATGTTGGTTTCTACTGCCTGCGCTGAGATTCTGGTTGTTGTTGCTGTTAGCGCGGCCTGAGAGGCCTTTCATGTGGCAGGGAGGGTAGCAGGCGCGGTGGTGCATGTGGTGGCTGCGGTCACTCAGGTACTCCACCTGCACCGTGACGCCTCTGAAACACGACGCTGTGCTGGGCTCCTCGTCAGCTCCGACTACAGTGAGGGTCTCGAAAACTTGGGTTTCAACGCAAACTTCGTTTTGGCTTTTTTTACTTGCGCTTCTGCCGGTACTTTTCTTATTAACCTTTCTTTTATGGTTGTTTTTATCACCGTGGGTCTCAGATGACGAAGACGTCGTCTGTTGCACAGTCTCGTGCTGCAACTGGTTGACGGACTGCGGAAAGGAGGAGGTCCGCTTCTGTATGGTCTTGAAAATGCGGTAGTAGAGCACCACAATCAGGGCAGAAGGGAGGTAGAAATTGAGAGCAGAGGTGATCAGTTTGAAAAGAATGCTGTGTGCAAAGTCCGTTTCGCATTCGAGAGGAGCGCGCTGAGCTGCCGACCCAGGGCTCAGGTGACTCCAGAGCAGCACGGGCAGGAGCCACAGAGAAGCGGCCGCCCATGCGCTCCCCACGAGCACCAGCGCCCGCTTCCTGGTGCGCCTGCGGAGGTACCGCAGCGGGGCCATCACCGACCAGTACCTGCAGCACATGAACGAAACTGTGTAGCTCTCATGACAAGTTTTACGTTGCACATGATTTAACTCCTCCTCGTTTGGACTAGGTAGTACTTCTCAACTATTGGCGAGCGAACTCGCCAAATATTTTATTTTGAATAAAGAAGATTGAAATGAGTGTCCTGCCTTGACCTCGCCTGGTATGAACCCACAGTTTCTGCGTGTACTCATATATCTGAAAAAAATTGAAAATCTCCTGAGTATTGCCCGTGTTCGCCAAGAAAACTGCTGGGGAAGATGTTAATGGCAACATGACATTACGGTTATTGATGACGTCATGTACCAGGGACCTGTGGTGGAACTTTTAAGCGTTAAAGCTCTTCGTTGATATTTATTTACGAGAAAGAAATTAAAATCAACATGTCCTTGCAAGTGTACATAGTGTTTGATGTTAGTGTCACGCACGCAATTGAGTGGCATGATTAAGTGGCGATTCATAACTGCACGGTAATTTTAGGACATGGCTAGTCGATACGCATAACTAGCTTCAGATGAAACTGAACAACAGTCGTCTCCCAAAGAGAGCGCTAGATCGGCTGGGGCAAGCAACCGCTCTATTTTCTTATTTGCTCCTTATAACACGCTCCGTTTGCTTCGTATGAAACTAATATTTCTGTGGAATTTGGTACCGTTCTTTACGGGGGACGAATGGATATTTTCCTGATCGTGTGCTGCATCATTATGTGTACTCTATTCGTAGAGCACAAAATAACGTACATTTAAAGAGAGAGCTCTATCCCAGTTCCATAGACCTTAAAGGACACAGCCGGATCAATTCGAAGTCTAATTTAGTTCTTCATGCAGGAGAACTAAGCCTGAAAAATTTTTTGGCCGGAGCTGGGACCCTGGATATCTTACTTGGAACGAGATATAAAATTTTCCACCGGGTATATCGGAACTGTATCATTCTAGAAATAGATATGCCATTAATGAGAAAAGCTTTATGAATAGAAAAACATACTAGCTCTCCCTGCTCTGCCACTGTATTTCAATCTAATGCAAGCAGCTAGAGATAGACAAATGAGTTTCTATAACTCCAATTTTCATAGAAAGCTCAGTCCACCCTCTCACTCTTGAACAAACTTTCCCCTATGCGCCTTGTTCAGTCAGCGTATAGTCTTCTACGAGTATTTTGTAATTAGAGAACTTAAAATCATATCAATGGTCTACAAACCAAGCGTTTTCATATATTATGTAGATTAAGGAAATTATTCACCTGAGTAGTTTTTACCCTAAGCTCCGATTTGCGTACCCATGGCTGTGATATTATACGGGTCTTGAACAATGCAGCTAAAACGTCGGTGAACCGTACCGTGCTCTTTGTCTAATATACTATATAAATATTATCACAGATCTTAGGACGCTAGTGCGAAGAAAACATCTGATAATTAGGTTAGTCTTCTCATCACAGTTTAAAGTCTGAAGTTTATATGCTCCACGTGTTACTGTCCAAGGCTTCAGTTCATTCCCCATCCATGCTGCGTACGTCATTATTTTTTTCCGATTGAATGAACAAGTGAGGTGCCTGAAAATAGCATTTCAAAAATCTTTTCCCTTTTTATTTTGTACCTTCTTTGGAGAGACGATAAATTTTGTTTGAAGAGAATAGCCTCTTTTTTACTTGCGATGGCTGCACCTTTAGGAACTGAATATACAGTTTTCTCACAGTTGAACAATGTTACGTAAACTTTTGAGTAGCGCTTAGAATTTCGCAACAAAAGTGCTTTGGCACACCGTGCAATTCAGAACTTTTTGGAGACAAAATAAAATCATAGAAGAGTTCCACAATGTGATTGAGTTACGTATTAAAGGCTACGGTCTACGCACTGTAATATCACCTGTAGTGTAGGGCAGCACAATTTTTGCTGAAGGGCGATTAAATAGATAACTAAGAAACTTTCCGCAATCATATCTCGAGCCTCCTCATTGAAACTTTTCTCAGTTATTACGTTCATTCGCCAGGGAAAAAAAATCTACTTAGAAAATTTGCTGCATGCTTCCCCAGATGTCCATTCAGAGCTGCAGACGGCGACACAATGATTAAATTGAGGTGCTTCCCTGGAGGCCTCAAGTTTTCTTGGCATCAGTTCAGGATTTGTGCTTGTTGGGCCGTCCATTTCTTGCTCGAAGGTTGGCATGACAGCGGCTCATTACGCAGGTCCTTCCTGCCGCAACGCTACACCTCATAATTCTCCACAGGCGCTCGAACCGTCTCTGTTCATTTTGTCTCAAACCCCTGCGTGCACTTTGGATCTGCCCGAATGTCTCGCAGCTCTGATGTATTCCGCAGAATGGAACTCCTCGCAATTCCCTCAAGACCACTCGCAAATGTCATTGCGCATTCTTTTCATCGTGCCTATCCCTTTTGTATTCTTTGTAGTCTTTTCGAGCTCCAACTTAACTCGTAAAAATTCTGGAATTCATTACATGATTGTGAAATAGACGAAAGAGAGGAATGAAATGTATTTTTGTATGTATTACTCCTATTCTGTATTTATTTATGAATTATAAATGATGATTCGAAAAATGCGGATAGTAGATATATTTCTCAAGCCTGAGTCGCGTAGAGCAGTTGAGGGTTGAGGGTGAAAGCAAATCACAGCCCGTGCCCCGTCTCTAAAACAACGCGGGCATTTTTCGTGTGAAACGGATGGCTCAAGCAAGGTCATTTATTTCCTTAACTACTATGAGATTCTCGAGGCACTGAAACAGGAGGTCTTTAGGTGTCACGCTCCACTAACTTCAGTCTCCTGGCTACGTGAAAATTCATTCAAGCCAAGCAGAAGGAGTTGTGGGCCTATAGTTTCCAGAGCGGCGAAGCGGCGTCATGGCTTGCTGTTTTGGAAGATACTGTAAGCAATTAAGTTGAGGGCGGTGTTTACACACTAGTCGTGGCCAACCATTGATCTCGACAGTTATGTTCTTAGCAATATTTGTGTGCTCTTTAATGTTTGTAAAGCTTCATGTTTTATTTGCGGCTCTATTCCACAACTTAAAGGGATGTCACAGTCTTCTGAATGAATTTTATTTAAAAGCCAACATCGTTCCTGAGCAGTACAATTCAAAGGGCACAACTTTTGCGCACCGAGAACGCGCTTCCTTCCGATGTTTCGATGTTTTATGTAGTAAGGAGTGAAAACAGTAACTGATAGTGATCGAACTGTTTTGAAATCATTCATTTTAGTAACTGGACATACTAATTTTAGATGATATTTTTACCTAAGATTGCTTTACTCGAACTGGGTGGGCCAAGGCAATCTAGATTTGTCAAGCATCATCAGCATATCATGTACGGGGTATGAGCTTGTTTTGATTCTGGTGTAGTTATCTTTAAGCTAGTAAATATTCTGATGCAGAAAAATGATCCTCAACTTATGTATCTTAACGTCAGAAAATTATTCTTTAAAGTTACGTGTGTGTATGCATTGAAGTTTTCATTTCATTGCATTATTCTTTCATTGCCTTTAACGTAACGCATCACATAGAAAACGCACCGGAACTTTTATCGACGCATCATTGCTTGGACACAACATATAGTCGCCCGAGTGCCTCGCTGTTGAGAAGTGGCTATGTAATGAACGAAACGCTGCTTGTACAATTATTATTTGAAAATAATTACAAAATATCATTGAATTTTTTTTCGAAATTAACTCTCGTTATATGAATTAAACTGTGCGCATAAGACACTTTTGATTCAAACTGGAAAAATATTTTGCATAAACACCATCGCTTAGTTGTGCTGGTATTACAGATTTCTCGTTCCAGAAGAAATTTTCTATACAAATGTTAGATTTCAATGACTTTGGCTTAAATTTCAATTTAAAAGGATTCTTAAGTAATCATTTCGAATATTTTCTGAGATGTAGGGATTTTTTTACTGTTATCTGGAAGCAACGTGATGCCGTATGAGATCAAATCGATCTGATAGTTTGAGAAATTTTGTTGATGAAACTTATTTCAAAGTGATTTTATGACTGATTTTTACGACAACATATGTCCCTAGAACACGTTTAACTTTCGAGAGAAAATAACTTTTATTTACCCCAAGTACGATACCTCCTTTCGAAAGTGTAGGTCTCGAAACACTAGACCTTTCCTTTTCCCCGCACTGAAATGCATAGTCTCTAGGTGAAACCGCTTGCACCTTGATACCTTTATTTCCACTCGATAAACTTGCCCGCTGCTTCAGAATTGGAACTTTTGGACCTGGAATTACCTGTCGAGGGTGAGAACGACGAGGTTGAATATGGACGCTGTACTAGCGGTGTAGTCGGTGGCGAGCCAGAACTTGCAGACGTCCTCGCCCCAACGCCACTGACCTGGGCACAGTCAACGCCACCCAGCGTCCGTTAAATGGGTTAGCCTTTTATGCTCTCTAGTTATTGGCACGTGAAAAATATATATTCATGCATCTCTTATTACAAATGAACAAAATAAGCACGTTTAAAAAGTAAACATAAAAATATTGTTATAAATATCAATCTATTGGACGAGGATATTTATGTCCCAATAGTACTCTCAACTATCCCGTAATGTAGATTATTTGAAAGGGCGCTCACAAGGAATGGTTTCGATAAAATGATGCGAACAGCCGAGATTACAGTTCCATATTTCAGTAAACCCTTATTTTACTGATATCCTATAGAAAATTGTATTGATCGTAAATTTGTAATTGACATAGTTTAATTTTTGAAAACTGATTATTATTTCTTATTTCTGATCCTTCTGCATTATAAATTGAGCTAAGATGAGGGACAAAACTGAATCTCAAAATGAGTAAATTCTTGGAATCCATAGGGCAGCCTCAATACTTCAACTCGTCCTGCATCAGAGAGAGAGAGAAAGTCAAGCTGGACTTGTCAGAGACTAGCACTTGCTTTCATTGGCCTACCTACGAGCCGTTGTGATCTCTATACCAGTCCCGCCTCTTCTGAACACTTCGTTATAAAAAAAGGGGTTTGCTAACGTTGGCTCTTCAATTATATTCGGCTTTGTTGAGCTCACGGCGAGCAGTTTTGGTCGGAACCAAACCAGTCAGACGTTCACGAAACCTTTCGGTCGGTTTTGCCGCGGGTGCTCCAGGATTTTTAACCTTAGCTCGTGAGAAAACAAATCGGTTTCTTTTCTTCGGTATTGAATTTCTACGTTCTATTGGTATTAATCTTCTTACTTGAGAACTAGTTTTACCCTGCTTTTTAAATTCTATCATTGTCATTGATATCTTAGCTTTCAAGAATACGAGAGTTCAGCTGTTTTTCAACACCGATATCTCCCAAATTCGAGCTCTAATAATTTTTCCTTTTTCGAATTCAGTAAGGTCACGTATCAATCATTACTTTACAGTACAGTAGCATCCCAAGAAAGAATTAATCGCTAAAAAAGACGTACGCACCTATATAAAATGAAAATAAGTCATCGCTTCTGTTTCCAGTCTTATTTCAGCACTGTATGTCTTCTGAAGGCATAAAAAGTCAAAGGATCGAAATTTTAACTCCAATTAAGTTTATATGCAATCTTTCGGGTTTTGTTGCTTATAATTACTGATAATTATAATTACACCTATAAAGAATGTTTTTTTTTCCTTTCAGAAGCTATTTGTAGAGGTCGCGTATCTTCTCACCATGGCTATTGTATTCCACTTCATTTCACGATTTATAGTCTTAACTTTCGTGCTCTTTGCTGTGGCAGGCTGCTAGTTGTTAAAGTTAGCAGGCTCGTTTGGGGGGCGAAACATAAACGGTTTAGTAAGTCTTAAGCAGTGCTGCAACATAAACTTGGCCAAAAACACAATGCCACGAGACACCGCGCTAGAGAAACGCTAACAGATCTTGTGTGTCTCTCACCTACATGTATAGTGCAGTAAGAAGCTGAGCTTTGTACACCCTCGGGGACGTACTCCATACACAGATACGAATACAATGCCATATGCTAATATAAGTCAATTTTTTCTCATTCATTTTTAGATCATTTCTGTTACGAATGTACCGACCATCTGTATTTAGTCAGAGTTAAAGAAATATTGTGGAAATGCAACTTATTTACATTTGAAGGCCTCCAATGATTTATAATTAATTCACTGGTTACAATTTAAAAAAATTATTTTCTGTTATTTTGAATGAAAGTTGGTAACATAGCTTAAATTGGATTCTTTAAATTTGATGGAATATCTATACGCATTTAAAAATACGTGCTCACCGAAATTACTAGTGAATGAATATTAAAAAATATTGGCCAAGGGTTGTTGTCATATTTAAAGGAAGTAAACGTTATTTGTTGGGGAAACGGTGCGACAATGAAAGGGAACTGGAAGGCGTATTGAGCTGCTACCGCAAGCGCCAGTCCATCAAACGCTTGCGAGTACTGACTGTGACCATGAGCTGGAATTGATTTTTATTTTTGGGAATTAATTACGATTTCAAATTTGTTTATCCATCTTTGCTTTTTGTTTGGAACTCGTAAGGCAATTGCGTGCGTGAGAATTGCGCTTTTCCAGGTGAACAGTTTTTATAAAATGCCGGAAAGAAATATCTGTGTTTTGCGTGAGAATGAAAGGTATTTATTAACTGCCTGATTTTGGCATCCAACGAAAATTTGTGCGAGCTCACCATGTTTATGATTACTTGTAATATTTCTGTTGGAGTAAGTTGATAAACTTCACTTGAATTTTACATTGGATAGATATTACTGACAGATAAGTTATTTATTATGATTTTTTCATCTCCCAAAAATTTATCAAGCGGACTATAAGTATTGACAACCGTGGCAGAGCACAACGGTGTCCATCATCACACAGAGAACGCAAGCGTTTGATGCGAGCAGCATGGACATCTTCAATTAATCAAGCTCGTAGCCTGTGATTAATTGTCCGAATATTAGCAGGTGAATGATCCTTCGACATATTTTGCAAGGAATGGGTGCATAGTGATCAGGATGTCACAGATTTTCAACTGTGGTTGCTGCCCCTTATTGCCATGGTTAAACTTGTACTTAAAAGTATCATACATATCGTACGAAGCATGAGTGGAAAAACAAGCATTGCTTTATTTTTCTATGGGCAGAAAGCACGATAGATATTGTTTGAGAATATCGTTAAAAAATAAAGTTTGCAATTGTTTAGGTTTCTCTATGTCCAATGCTCACCGAATCACTATAGAATATTTTCTGAAGGTATTCAAATGGGAAAGCAACATAACAAAAGAAACTACTTTCTAAATGAGTTTTTGGGAGTCGTCTCATGAAAGTCGAGCACGAGCTGTTTCACTAGGGTGCGATGTTGCGTGACATCAAAACTGCATTGTACACAGCGTCACGATTGGCTACCCTGAGAAAGAACTACTACTTCGATCGAAGTAAGCACTTCGAAGGTTTCACTGGTGCTGTCCCCAGTTGGATAAACGGTTAGATATATTGATGAATTTAATCATCTTTCACAATCTGAGTAGCGTTGAGACACGTCTGAATGAGAATGAGTGCTGTTTGATGTTTTTTTTTGTACGGATAATTGGGTCTGTCACGTATCTCTTCTTCATTTTTACTCGTGCAATGATATACAGACTGTATTACCGCACCGTTGCTTTGCTGCAGCGTGTGAAGTATCTTGTACGATTTTACCGTGGCAAGGCAATGTTTAAATTTGCCTCCATAATGTTGTGCTGAATTTCATCCTAAATTTATTATTGCTTCAGGAAAAAATATATATATATAGTTCATCGTGATTTCGTCACACGATGAATGAAAATTATCCCACAAAAATAAAAATTGTGCATGTCTTACGACAATTTGCGCGTTTTTGAGGACTTAAATTAGTATTTTTGTTTACGCTATCGACACAGCCTGCATATAACCCACAGGCACGTGAACAATTTACCGTTAAACTTTAGATCTCCAAACTTCTGGCGGGCAAACGAGCCTGAAAACAAGTTTTTTGTTGGATAAAAGCGCGAGCGTTGGAGGAGAGTGGGCCTCACCTGCGATGGTGTAGGCGGCGGTGATGGGCATCACGATCACGCCTATGATGAGGTCCGCCACTGCCAGGCTCATCAGAAACAAGTTCGAAACCTGGCACAAAATCACAATTTCTGTAGACGTTCAACCCAAAATCCAGACTAATTTTAAATCCATAATTCCAAGCAAAATGGAGTCTAAAATTTAATTAACAATGTCATTGTTACTATAGTTATCAGTGTTGTCATTGTTTTCGTTGCTATTGTTGTAGTTATTATAACCACACGTTATTGGGGGCCCCCTCTCGTTACCAAAATAGTTTATTGTATCGTTGTCAGTGGATAAGGAGTAAAAGATAAAAAAAGGTCAGAAATATTAGGCTCCAGCATGATCTTGTTGAAATAAATGATCAGTCAGACACTTAAAGCGGAAAAAAAAGGAATATGAACGAGCCCAGTCTCAAACTGCTACAAACTATAGATTATCATCACAATTAGTTATGCTTAATTTTCTTTGAATCACCAAGTGATCCAAAAGCCTTTGTGATGCTAGCTAGAGTATCCTTAATTTGTGTCCCTCCTGGAGAGTAGTTTAGAAATTGTATCTGCTGTCGAAGTGCCTCATGTTCCTGACACGGCTTTGTTTGTTGAAGCGCAAGCTTACTAGGCTCTCTGATTGAGGTGTTGAGTTCGAAGAGGGACGAATGATGGGTGTGCTGGGAGGAAATTCAGCTTTCGGCAAAGAGAACGTTAGTTGGATTAGGAAACTAAAAGTAAGAAATTAAATTTTCAGTAGAATCGAATTATTTTAGTATCCTACTTAACTTGTGTTTTCGCCAAATAAGACTACTTTAGTAGCCGGGTTTGTTATGTTACGATCAAAAATTTATCATCAAATTTCTCGTATCTAAAAAAATTGTCTACTAACACTCGTGGGCTCAAATATCCTGAAATTCGCTAATGTCCAATCAAATTAACTAAGAAATCTTAGGCGTTCTTATTTATGTTGTTTGAAAGCAATACTCACAGTTCTGAGCCTCTTTTCGGTCCTGATGGCGTGAATGACGAGTGAGTTGCCGAGTGTGGTGATGATGGCGAGCAGAATGAGAGCCATGCCGGCCGCAACGTGCCCTCCGTAGTCCACCTCCCTCCAGCTGTACCCCTCCTCTACTGCCCCGGCTCCACCCGCTGAATTGGAAGGAGAAACGCCTGCTACCCCGTCAAAGTCATCTGTCTGGGATCCTAGTGGAGGTACCAAGGTATAATACTCGAAGCGGAAGCTTGCTGAGGTGGTCACCGGAGAAGAACCGTTCCGCCCAGAGCTTGTATCGGACGCTGTGGTCCAAGTGGACGAGATGACGTCGACTGTCGACATCATCTGCGGCTGCTCGGAGACGTCCAGTGGCCATGGAGAAGTAGGAGTAGACAGGGTTGCCAGCGGAGGATGGGAACTGATTTTAGGTACCGTAAAGCGAGGACGCTGCTTCACGCGTGCATTGTGTATGAAGTTGTGAAGACCACGGAGAGCCGTCCTGCAAGATGCCTTGCATGGGGATAAGCTGTGGTCTGACAAATGATTTTTCTCCGGTACACTGGACCAGTTATGGGCGTGAAGCACCTCGAGGGTCCAGGCACTGCTTCTCAGCCCCACCAGTGGATCCAGCTTTTGAAATGCACGGCTGAAGGAGAATACCCGAGCAAAATTATGCTTTGTTCCACGTGGTGCTGCGAGCTACATGGGGCACTAAATATCTTCTTCACGAGCTGTTTTTTCTCGTTCCGTTCAGCTGAATTTCTTTGTCAATGATTCAAATAATAATTACGGCACCTGCGCTGCGGTTCACGTTCGATTTCATGACTACTTAGTTTAAATGTCGTCAAATGCTACTGTACAAAACGATGCGTTCATCTAACAAAAATATTCCCATTGTATGAGACGATTACACTTTCTAGTTTAAGAGCTCGGAAGATAATTTTTGCTCAGCTGAGATCTGCACAGATAAGCCTCAATCATCTAGCAGCATCCACCTAAAATTATGTTATGAGTCGCTCTTCTTGTTGTTGTTGGTCGATGATAGTTGAAATCCATTTCTTCTAGTCAGCTTGATTATCCTTCTCTGTTATTTCAATAATTCTATTAAATTGCCTTCATACTTCGTTACTCATCTGCAGAGAAGGAGACATGTGAATGAAAAAAATGTCCAGACACACCGATTCGAATCGCCTCTGCTTAGGCTCGTTAACACACGCACCGAATATTTTCGTTTGATTAAATAGATGTTTGGAGTTCGCTGCACTGGTGCGTGAAAACGGTCGAGTCTAAAACGATTACGGCCTGAGCAAGTAATAATTGTCTCCAGCATAACATAGGAAAATAAATTAAACAAAATTTGAATATAACTGTGACTTTGCTACGACAATGTGGGCATGACAAAGAGAGGGAGGGAGGATAGAAGGGGATTTCCAATGGTCATAACTGAAGCGCCACGCGTGAGGCTTCGCTTGTTGGACCAATAAACGGTTATGGTCGGACACTCCTTTACAATTGAACAGAAGCCATCGTCACAGTGAGAACGGAGACAATATTCACGCGACCTTTGGCCTTTATGCATACACCGGGTTAGCTTCCTATTATATGTATATTCAAAGCGTTCCCCTTGATTGTGCAACTATGTTTTATTAAATGGAGCATTCAGTAACTTTTATTCTTGGCTTTTGAACAATATTACAATCTACTTTTTGTATTATATAAAGAATAATTCATTCTTACAATATTGTATGTCCAGTGAAAAATGGTACTCTTAATTGTTATTTTTTTCCAAGTTTGTGAAATTTTAGTACTTCGACTGTTCCTGTAGATTATGCAAAATCATTGTAAATACTAAAAATAGGTGAAGAAAACTGGTCTTCGTGAAGAAAATCGTGCTAAAATGTTACGTCGTGATTACCCTGGTGTCAAATCATTTGTATTTTCTGGTAAAACGTGCAGAAAGACACCAGAAAGGGTGCATGGATGAAATTTATTTTCAAATGATATCCATAAAATAAAGTAAGAAACTTCCAAAATTCCTCATTCTACTGCTTGCCAATTTTTGAAGCTGCTGGGGCGCCGAAAATTGGTAAAGCTACCAGCTGTGGGATCCTCAATACAAAAAGAAAGAGAAAAGAAAAATCGTTTATTCCGAAATCAGTCACATACATAGCATATAACCTTCGGGTTTTCATTCAATAAAATTACAGCCTAAAATTAAAATATAAATAGCAATGGAATCTCTGATTGTGATAAGAAAAATTACAACCTTAAAATTACGGGTAGAAATCGCGTTGAAACGTCGAATTGTGATTCATAATTTTATGCTAAGCTCGAAGAGTGAAATATTAACTCAAAAAATTGTATAATCTTTGTGCTTACATCTTAAAATAAAAATTGCATGGCAAAGATAGCCTATTGCAACTAAGATTCTTTTATACATAAGATAAACTGCAGAATGAAAACAAAAATTCATTATTCATTCGAAATAGTATGAGCCTTTCCACAGTTTAGTACTGGTACTTGAATTCTATGCTATTTACGAAAAGTGGAATATTAATCATTAATATCCTTACCAAAGTAAGAAGCCTCATCAAAAGGCCCCCATTTAGCTAAGCAATCACAACCAAAAGGATCGAATGAAAACAAAATCACATGGAGGTCAACTTTAGTAATGTAATTTTCGCTGATGAGTCCCGTACAACGCTCGATGGACCTGGTGGGTGGTCATCTGGCTAGCTGCTGAATGGACAGTCGACACGAGTGTGCATTTGTGGAAAAAAGTGGAGGGGTATCCATGAAGATGAGTTATTTATCGCCTACAAATTATGAAAAGGATTGAAACCAAATTTTGAATTCAAATTTTGTACAGTCGGAGAACATCTTTCTTCCCTGGCTCGATGATCTTCATAAATTACGAAAAGAAGGCATGCGATATTTCAACAGGATATTGCACGTCAACACAGATCAGAGAACAGAACCAAACGGTTAGACTGTAGTCAAAGAGCACAATTTAACGGAGTGGCGTCCAAACCATCCCTATTTGTGTTCCGCAGAAAATGTATGATCCATTGTCAAGATGAGGATTTACGCTAATGACCAGCTTTATTCAAGCTTAGAAGTCTCGTGGAAAGCAATTGAAAGCGCTTGTCGATCAATTAAACCATCTGATGTAGCACAATTGACATTAGCAGTTAACAGACATCTCATTATGGTATGGAAGAATGGAGGAATCAGTGTTCGCACATACACTACATTAACAGTCTTAGTGATTTCGTCATTTAATTATCCCTTATCGTACTCAGTCGTTGGGTGCAGAAATATGTAACTCCAACGATAAAGTGTTAAATAAAGTTATTATTTTTCTGCTCATTTGCATAATTAAAGTGAATGTTAAATTAGGACATAAATGCAGCGATAATTAAAAATAGTAAATCTTGTTTCACTTGAATACTCAATTGAGAATTATAATTCGAAAATATTATGAATAGTTTTAAAACTCACAATTTTTCCTGAGTCATATACGTACCACAAAATATAGTTCGAAATTACTTTGCATAATCAAGCAGAACGCACTGTAGTAACATCCGTCTGCGTAAATAATACATAGATATTTTAAATCTATATTTGCAGAGTTTAACTCTTATTAACTTCAGAAATTCTATTTTCAACTGGGATTGAAACTACTGAAACTATGAAATCTCTACTGGAAGTCAAGTGCAGAATAGAAAGGACACTGAGCAGTTAAATTTGTTGGTTGTTAGAGTTACTCTACTGCTAGTATCAACTATAAATGCGTGTGGACTCTAAAATCACGTTTCTTTCAATAGTGCTATTCAGTATATTTCATACTATTCAATATTCGATAGAAAACTGAATTTAGTTCAGTTCGTCTCAGCAGCATATTAATTCAACAAACCTATAGGGCTGTATTGATTTTATTCAATACAATCGAATTTCAGTAGAATTCCATTGAATTAAATGGAATTAAAAAAGCTGTAATTCGCTGGCCTCTGTGTTTTACTGTTAAAAGATGTTCTCTGACGATACAACAGTTTTGTAGCATTAAGTAATGATACAATTAGTTGGAAAAAGATATCCCAAAGACATTATATGTGAACGTTTCGAGTGCTAGCTCATTCCTATTACATCAAATGGAGTTGGATGCCCTCAAATATTGTTTTTTGAGATATCTCTCGCCTTGGACGGTCTTTAAGTTTGACATACATATCTCTTTTTCATCGTCAGGATCGAATCCGGTAAAGCTTCGTCGACCACACTCGTGAGTGCGTGTTTTTCGCCACCCTGAACGGTTGCCTCTATTTTGTTATGTACAATA
>VOMN01078172.1:0-15172 GCA_014899125.1 Orchestia grillus | reverse complement strand
AATCTAGCGAAATATCCATCAAACAAGTGGGCACACAACATAAAAACATGTTACGATCAAAATAATTTATCATTAATTTTATTATAATTTCTATCTATTAAGGGTACAAAATTAAAATTCGTCAATATTTGCTGAGATTATAAGCCCCGGCAACCATAAAATTGAAATGCAGTTTAAAATGACGTTGATCACAAACACATACAATTTGTGGACATACATTTCCATAAGGTTACATTGAGTATCCTTTCTATCGAAAGGTTACTCAATTACAATTTTTAAAAAGAAGATAACCCATTAGGAACAACACTTTATTTGTGGAAAAGTTTTCAAGGTTCGGCTCCACCCTCGGCAATAGGAGAATACGTTCACGACCCCTCATAAAATGAAATAAGGGCCGAAAAATGTGAGCACCGTGCACGTAGCGCGGGGATGCCATTCGATTCGCGTAATTCATCAATAATGCTGTAGATTGCACGGACATCTTAGTTACCACTGTTACTTGAGTGTGTGATACGACTCTTGTATGAAGGATTATTAACATAGATGAAAAACGAGAAAACGTTTAGAATCTATTTACAAGGCAGAACGAATAACTTTGCTGCAGGGAAAGCCAGGGAGTGTTTTACAGTCGAACGCGAAGGTGAGAAATCCTGGTAATTTATAAATTTCGTACTGCTCAACAACCTAGACGTTCACGAAAAAGAATGAAAAATAAATGGTATGCACTCACGATATCCTTTCAGACTGTGTATGTCTGCAGGATTAGAGGGTACACATAAATCATGTTGTTTTAAGTTAAAAACTTACTGGAAGAGGGCGGTTTGAGTTTGAAGCTTAAGTTTGCGCTCTATCAAAAAGTCAAGGAGACATTAAATTTTCAGATTTTGCCTAAATCTGGTTTTGTCAGTAACAATAACTGAGCATTATGGCGACTGGGAATGAAAATCATCTTTAAGATAAAAGACTTCCATCCCAGTACCTCAAAAAAATTTGCTCTTTAAAGGCGTGGAGACATTCGTTAGAAATGAAATAATTTCTGAGGGCTTCAAGACTTCACTCCTGAATGATATTCTGTTTTTCGGTGAAATGAAACCTCATAAAACTATTGACTGTGATTCATTCACAATCCTATCCGTATTTTATTCGCAAGCGAGAACCCATTCGTTAAAATTTATGGCAAAAACTGCATGGCATTACTTCCATTCGAGAAGAATTTGAGTCTCCACGGCTGCATTCACAGCATTTGGGAAAGTTTATCCTGGGAAATATCGCCGTTTTCAGCGTCGTGTTGATCAGGGCGCTTTAGAGGCCTATTCTGCCGAAATACGCTCTCTTTAGGCCCGCTCTTAAGGAACAGCAGAGTTTGAATCTGTAAGTTAGTGCATATGAGCAGCCCTCCACACTCTGGCCCCGCAAATAATGAGGCGGTCTTTACAGTAAACTTTATACTTCACGGCAGTCACTATCGCTAAAAAACGTCCGTAGTTTAGAACCGTGAAACGGTGCATGGGCTACACAGGACCAGCGGCCGCTGGAATGAAACGAGTAAATTTCGGACCTGAAAAATTTGAAAGTCTGCAATGTGGGCCGACTTATCAGAATAGCCACTGAACGTTGTGCAGCCCCGGCGGATATCCCAATCTCATGAGACAAATGGTTCAGTATTTGAACTCCAAAAAATTTAAAAGTACATTTCCTACCTTACACGCTATAATTCAAAGGTGGAAACCACTATTCGATGTAGATTTCACTGTAGTTCTGTTGATTATTGAGAGCAAACATCTTCGACACAGGTTGATAAAAATATATTGATATCAAACAACATATCACACTCTAAGAAATCTTAACGTACGTGGATTTATTCACAGTCGCTCGTCAGCTCAGTGCTGCAGAGACAGGTGAAGTGTGATGGTGAGTGTACTTAAGTGATTCCAAACGAAATAAGTGCTTCGAGGGCAGTACAGCAACGTAGAATCATTTCAGTTTAATTAATTTGTAAATTCGACAGATTTACTCTCACATATTCTTCCGACATATAACAACAACGATGCTCTTGTAGACCGCCCTATGTGCCAAAGATTTGAAACGTTCGTTATTTTTGGTGATTTTATTCGTTTTCAGTCTCTCTCTGTTAAAAGAAGAGGTAGTCTGAGTAAGATAAATTTTCACGAAAAATACCGTAGACTTATGCAGGACTTGCGCTGATTGCATACTTGTACGTGTCATACTATCGAATGACTGAAAAATGTACCAATGATACACTCTTGACACATATTTGTGCATCGATTCAATGGTAAGCGTAAGAGTGAAAAGTACAGCTTCTTTCTTTCAATATGAGATTTTCCCATGAGTCTCGTTGCTTGATTTTCTTTTTGTGGAGAAATGGATCAACAATATTTTTAGATGTTAACAAAACAGCTGATCATATTTCCCAAATGTGATGGAGTAGTAAGCTTGTACACTTTTATTGAACACGAAGAAAACATTCTCGTAAGGAATATCTGGTACCAAAACAACCGCCTCTGAGCCGTGTTATATTAAAAGTGTAGAATCATGATTTAGGTTCAGAATTATAAATAAATCCGCACTTTTATCGCATGATAGATAACTAAAAAATAAATAAACTCTGTGAACATGAACTTTATGGGAATGCTTTGGAAGAAGTTCGTAATCGTAGATGGGATAACCGATTCATTTATTTATTGTTGGAAAACTCGGTCATTTGGATGCTTTCGCTGACTGCTGTGGAGCCTAGTGCCTCAAATTCGTGCTTAACCCCTCCCTCGACAAGAATGAGTTAACTCGGTTTAGAATAATTTCTATTCTATGTTCTTGTAGTTCACCAAATTTGTTATTAAAAAGCTTCAACCTAGTTTACTTGCAATGCTTTAACTTCTTTTGGTGCGAACCGACGTTATTGCCAAGCATACATAGGAGATAAAAAGTTGTCCCAAAATTGCGGGTTTTCGATAGAAATCCTGCTGGGAAGGCTTTAATAGTTTATCAAAAACGTTCTCAGTGCCTCTTTAGCTGTTCCACATCCTTTGTGCTTAACCATGATGTATTTCAGTATTCAGTTTCCATTAACTTGCTTGCATATCCCTGCCCCAAACTTGCCTCATCCTACTAATAAATTGACCTAAGCTAACTGAGAGTCGGTATGTTAGCAAACACAGCCTCTCCTCGAATTCGATACCTTCTAGTGCACTTTTACATCATAACTGACGCTCTTTACTTCAATATGCTCTGCACTGCGGAAGTATACTGAGCGATTGTTCGGAATATGAACTCGCCAGTAAGCACGGGACGTCATGGGCTGCCGTGCTCGAGCCCTGTCAGAACGGTCGGCTGTCTCACACCCCAGCCGCAGCATCGCACCGGAAAAATAAACTGTTGCTAAAGTTTCTTACTATATTTTCTATAGTTTGCTTCTGTTGCCTTTCGTCAGGATCTGTTCCGCAGTCCATAACCCCACAGTCATACAATTCTCCAACACCACTCAATATACAGTATCCGTTTATTTCAGCCAAAGACTCTCCTTTATTGTTATTTACTGTATGACGTCCTGCTCCACAAGTGGCAGTATGCTTAGAAGCAAGCTCCCAAGCTTGCCTTTGAATTAACATTTTGTTGCTCAACACGAGCCTCTTCAATAGGCATTTCATTTTCAATCGCATTTTCTCAATTGTTGCATTTCAGTTTCAGCTCTGAGCTCAGGCGCTTCTCTGCAAAGTTTGCGTATAAGATACGACTTAACATCGGCCTCGACATGTGAGGAGACGTCGTGCCACGTATAACAATTCTTATTCAAGTTCAGTAAGGCCTTCATACATTGACCTCTGTTCAGGAAGAGCTACTGCAGTACTTCACTTATCTCCTCCGACAACGCTTACGAGAATCACTCAGTATGATTGCAGTCGTCTTCACAAGGAGTTAGATCTTCCTCCTTTTTTGCTGAATTTTTGTAACTATTAGCAGAACTATCAATTTTAACTCCATAGATTTCTACTCCCTCAGAAAGTAATATGCTTATATTCACCAAATTGAGCAAGTAACTTTCATTTCTAATCTTATTTCCCATACATATTTACGTGTACCATTCTATTTGAACTTACAAGAGCTTGTCTGCATGAAGTTCATTTACCCTGAGCTATTTATCATACCGGTTGAACAGTTACCAGCATAAAAAGGAGGCCCAATGCGTTTCAGTGTACCTATAACCATATATATCAAATCTCTACTTCAATATTACTGATGAATTACTTCCTGTATGAATGAGGCAATAGTTACTTACGAATAAGAACTTACTTGGATGACAGTGGAAGAAATTGCGGAAAATTTCTCATAATATTTTGAAATTCTACAGTACGTGGAAGAGTTTAAATATTCTTTTACTACGAGCGTTGTAAGAAACGAGAGAAGATTTTTGAGCATAATGCCAGCTTCACAGCCAGCGTTCCTGACAAACTAATAAACGAGCGCGTTTCTTTGGCCCCGAAAAAGCGTGTGCAGAAGACGAGAATTTCTAGGAAAATACTCGCAGACAATATTGCAGCCAAGGCTGACTTCTGACGCTCGCCAATCTCTCGACTTTTCGATTGCTGTGCTGCCAGTTACGCTGTCGAGCAAAAGCTCCGTCATGCGCTCCTAACGAACGAATTTAAAAGCAGGCTAAGAGGACAAGAAAGCCTACGCCGTCAACACAAAACCAAATGTGTGAGAGGGCTATAGAGATCTGAATGCAGCGGAGCGTGAAGCTCCGTCGCCTCTCGACGCCAAATAAATTTTACTAAATTACTGGAGCTACGACGACTTCAAGCAGGGATTTTAAGAATACAGTAAATAGTTTACTTCCTACTGAAAGTATTTCATAAAAGTGATCTTGCACTTGCAGCTCTTTATACTCGAGCTCACGGTGCTGCCCGAAAATCAGCTTTCCGTGAAAAAATCACGAAAATCGGCGTTCTTTCCTGTTTTTCAAAAACATGTGATGTAAACTCCTCTTGAAGATTGGGGCTCAGATTTTCTATCAATTTTCAAGTAAATAAATATGTCCTTTGATATTCATCTTACTTTAAAGTTAAATTACTCGCAGCGATTATGGTTTCATTAGAATTAATATATTATGCTCAATCTAGAAAACTCCAAGGCAAAATATTTTATATAAACGTTAATTCAAATTGATCCCGAGTAAGACATTTGTTAGTGTTTCGTGAAAAATTGTTAACTTCTTTCTGCAGATTTTATCTACAAGAAAAATACTAAACACCCACAGTGCCTGGACATAAGTATTGGCACAACTCTAATTTTGAAGTATTTTGAAAATTTTGAGCTCTGGCTTTGAGTAAAGAGAACAGGTAGCTGAAAGACCTTATATTTATCAGAACATTCAAAGAGAACAAAACCAAATTTATTGACAACCATAAAATCAACTATGCAAAAAAAGGTTTAAGACAAAAGCATTTGGCCAAAATTAATATGGTGTTAAATCATCGTTGTTTTATGGCAAAATTTGAGTATATTCAGAAAACAAACTCTTTGTAAAACTTCCAGAAGCACGTGTAATAAGAACAAACTACGATCGGCACAATCGTTACCTCTCCAGATTTGGTTGAAGATGGACGCTCAGTGAACACAATGTCCAAATCAAAGAAATACCCAGAGCTATTAAAAAGCAAAGAGTCGTACTTCGTATTAAAAGATTTACTTATGTGCAAATTACTGAATATGTTATGGTTCCATACTGAACTGTTGGGGCAATAGTTCGAAAGCATCCAGAGAATGGGGCAACCTCCAATCTGCCTAGAGTCGGAGCTCGATCGAGATCACGGGCCGCTCTCGACGCTATATGATGAGTAAGTTGAATGACTCCATGGCAACTCGCTCATACCTACGGAAAGAACTGGAGTCACGAGCCGTTCACTTCAGTCGAAAAACGGTCGCTAGAGGATTGCATCGAAGTATTCTACATGTCTTAACTCAACCCAGAACTCCAATTCTTACAGCAAAACATGTGAAGATCCGTTTAACGTTTGCCAAAGACCACTATGGGAACTATGGGAGCGGGTTGTATAGTCTGGTTGATGCAAAATTAAAGCTTGCACCCGAAACAAAGCTCATCAAGTGTGAAAACAAGGACCCCTTACTATCCCAAGAACATCATCCCTACCGTCGAGCATAGAGGTGGCGGCATCCTGGGGTGGGGCTGTTTTACTGTACGTGGTGTAGGGGAACTCCACATCAATGGTAGAACAATGGACGAACTGAACTGTACAGGCAGATACTGGAGTTGAAGCGGCTTCCCAGCACAAGAAAATTCTACGGCCGTTGCAAGTAGTTCTATCACTCAGACACTGACCCCAGTCATATGATGAAATAAACAAAAAAAAGGTTCACAAATAAGAAAAAAGTGTCCTTCTGTAGTCTAGCCATCGCTTGACCTCAATCCCATCGAAAATATGTGATGAATATTCAAAACTGCTGTTTACAGGTGAGTCCACAGAACTTTGCTGATGTGAGGATCATCTGCATGCAAGAATAAAAGAAGATACCACAAACAGAGTTTCAAAAGTTAGTTTCCGCTTACAATATAAGTTTATATGCTGTTATTTCAAATAACTGCCACGCTACAATATTCTGAAGACTTGTTTTTAGTTTTGGCGAAATACTATTGTCCCAAACATTTTTTGCTTAGTTGATTTTCTGGCTGTCGTTAAATCTTGTTCTGTTTAAATTTTTTGGTAAAAATATGTTCTCTGAACTACCTGTACTCTTTACTCTAAACTAGAGCTCGAAATTTTCAA
The DNA here is from genome assembly GCA_014899125.1 of Orchestia grillus. Lineage (NCBI taxonomy): Eukaryota > Metazoa > Arthropoda > Malacostraca > Amphipoda > Talitridae > Orchestia > Orchestia grillus. The sequence continues at coordinate 8,369 of VOMN01078172.1, read as the reverse complement.
AATATATCAAAATATAGTTCTACTAATACTTATGTCCAGCCACTGTACATTACTGTCGCGATGTCAGTTTTATTCTAGGGCACATACGCTTAAAACTGCTTCAAATTTTTCATCACTGTAAGAAAGCTTTTGAATTTACCAAACCAATAGCCGATAAATTTGAGCATCGTTCATTTATTATTTGGCTTGATACTCCTGTTCAAATATTTGAAAGACGTACATACCTTTTAAATTGAAGTTATGAAATTTTTGACAGAAACGAGTAGACACTCCGAACAGCAGCGCATGACTATTTGAACCTAACTATTTGACTATTTGTGTTTTTTTATAACGTATTCCCGGCGCACTCCAACCCAGCAGCAGTACCTAGCCGATTCCAAAGAACTTCTTGTAAATTAATATGCTAAAGCTATTTGAGCAAAAACAGAGAAGAGATAATATCCAAATTGAATTTAATTCTTCAGAATTAACGGCATGACTAGCATTCGAGTGCACTTCTTTCGGATGAACGCCAAAAACGTTGGAGTCTCAGTGCTATTCTCAATTAATAGATTACATCCCATACGACTGCCAAGTATATGATTATCCGACGATTAATTCTTGTTCAGTTATAATCTTTAATTGTAGGAGTTAATTTACTGGAATAATTTACATGATGCATCAGTAAATGCTCAACATTTATCCAGAATCAACCATCAGTTCAAATTCATTTACAAGCGAAGATTTAATTGTCAGGCATAATTTATTCTTTATGATTATAGGAACGATTACTGTTAGTAATTCTATGAAAATTCTTAAGTTAGAGTACGTCTTCATTTATGGTAAATGATTTTATAAATGTTTTTAAGGTACAGATCATTAAAATTGTTATTAATAAAAAAGGGACAATAAGATAAATCAATCTTCAGCTTAATTCGTGTCGCTTTGAAGTATTTCAAATGATTAACGCTCAGTTCCATCGTAAGGAAGTGAATGTCTGAATAGCCTGCCGCTCTCAATTTTGGTATTTTTATTGTCTAAATGGCTTATTGAAATAGATTAAATTTATCTGCTCAAAGAGAACAAAGTCATTTTGATGTTCTGCAGCTTTCATGGTGGTCTCGTATTTTTACATAAAACTGAGTCTTGAGCTGACCCCTACGAGCAATAGATTAACTTCATTTTCTGATGAGTTAGTTTAATTCCAATTTTTGTTCCTAAACTCTTTGCAATTTAGAACATTCACCTCACAGTAGACTGTGAGCCCTTTAATTTCAAGCTCCTGCGATTCATTGCTATCTCAGTTCCGTCCGTTTACTTTTCTTCCTTTCATTAAAACGGAATATTTATTATTGGAGTATTATTGAGAGTCTAGAAAAAGGAAAGCAATTTCTTTTTGAAGGTAAACAGACGTATGTAATGTGCAGCCCTGCACCTCATATATTCATCAAGTGAATTGAATTATTATCATTAAATTGCATAATACATAAAAGGCTTTTGTTTGACTCATGAAATAATTGCACGGAGGCAAAGTACGCGCGGGGCTCACCGCGGATCACGAACTCACGGGACAGAATTCTAGCAAAAAAAATTCCTGCGACGAGTTTCTCGATGTTTTCTAAGTCTCGTGTTCTTAAAAAACGTTCATGTTAAAAAGTTCCTGTTACCATCGAGATTAATGAAGTCAACGCAGTTTTTAAAAGTAAATACTGAGTCCCTACCATTCCAGATTATAAACTGGTGCTTGAGTGACTTGGAATTATTCAAGGGATGCTGAAATTGCATTCAATTCGCTCGGCGCGGTAACATCGCTAAAGCCATAATGAGAATCAGACAAAATCTATTCTAAGGAAGGGAAGGGCTTCGCTGAGTATCTTGAATGCGTAATTTTTCAAAGGAAATGGCTCAAAAAGCTAATGTATCTTTCTTGTTAGACTAAGTACACTCCTTAAAATTTCTATAAAAATTGCCCGTAACATATTTTTACATTTCTTCTTTACTATGTCATTTAATATTGATCTTGAAGTCAAGGCGCAATTGCTAAATCAGCTCTGGGTACGTTTGGAAAAATTAAAATGAGCGAGTATTTACGTCATCCCAAAAATGTTGCGTATACTCTTGTATGTCTCATCGTTGAACCTATGCTGAATTTATCTCATTGTTTCTTGCATAAGTATATTCAGGCTGTTTGAGAACCCATAGTACAAACTTTGACAGTATATTTAAAAACCAGAAGCACGACTTTTTAAAACTAAATGAAACTCCAAACAATCATTTTCGAATTATGGAAACGCAAAGGTTATCTAGACCGTACTCTTCCCAGCGGGTGAATGGAGCGAGTTGGGGCAGTCTCATGACCAGCAAGGTCTTCAGATTTGACATCTGTGGACTTCTGTTTCTGGGGCCGCTTGGAAAATTTAATTGATGCAACCCCAGTGGAGACAGGAATGGATCTTGTAGTAAGGATTGCTGACGGTGCAGGACTCTTTGAGTGTTCTGTCGTGTCCGGGAATCGCATCTGTGTGAATACTAGATCTGAATTGACATAGCGAGCGGACGTTTTGAACACTTTTTGTAGGTCAAATTCTGTAATACAGTTCTTGTAATGAAATGAGCTTCCATCAACTACGATGGGTTGTGGACTACCACAACCATAGTTACGTAGACTCTACTCAATTTTGAGGTTCAACATCATGAAAGCGATGAATGTTTGTATTTTACTTTTTCGTGAAATAGTCATTCTTTTGAGTTTTCTAATTACTGTCAAAGTTTGCACCACTAGCTTTCGAACACTGTGTATAAAACATAAAATGTTACTTGGAAGTACGAGTAAAGCCTCGTCTATATCCATGTACATATATTCATTTACGCATACTCAACTGCTAAACTGGAAAACTTCTGGTCTGACTTAAACCCCTTAAAACTTGAGGGTGAAGCAAAAAACACTACCATTTTTTACGTGCTCAGTATTAGCCTCCATTCGTACGTGTATTTTACGTCACGCCGTCACCACTGCCATCTGAAGGGCCTGCTGTGTCTGCAGTTACAACAGCTCAGCTGCGCTTGGCAGAGCGTATTCCGCTCCCCAACGCAACCAGATCTCCGCTGTTTGCAGAGACTTAAGCGCCTTAACGAATCAATGGGTCGTGGGCGACTGAACGTAGCGTTGGGTGCTGTAGGTAGAACAGCTGCGAGCATCGCGTATGCTCGCACATACGCGATGTGAATATTAAAGGACTACTCCAAATTCAGACACATGAAGCAGATGGACTTCTTAGAGTCGCACAATACGTACGGAGTTACAGAACGATAGTAACGGATCTCTTGAAGGCAATTTCAAATAGTAAAAAGCGATAAATGCGAACTGCTTTTGCGTCAAAGCCGGCAGTCACACCAGTGACCTTGCTTTCCAGTGAGAAGTTAATGTGGGGTGCATTTAAAGTTCGAAGCCTGCTATTAAAACTGCTAGCTCAGTATAAATCTTCCAGACGTGGTATTAGTTGATAATTTCAAAGTCGCTATGCGTGTCGGAAGATGTATCTGTTTCAGGATTGTATGAAATGACTTCTCTTTTCATTCATTTTGTGTGACCTATTTCATTAGAACTTTAAAAAATTGAGAATCTCCTTACTGTGGCTTTTCTTACAGCCTTGATCAGCCTCATGAGTTAAGCAGGTTATGCAACAACGGGAATGCATTAAATGGAACAGACAATTAGTTTCAAGAAACATCTGTACCAGTTCCTTCGGAGACGACGAAAGGAGATGCTGGTTCAGTGATGTCTCACCAACTCACTCCCTTCAAATACATCGTAAAATAGAATTTAATATTAATTGAAGTAGTAAAAACATACATCTCCTACATAAAATCATTTCCAGAGCAAAATGTTACAACAATCATCCGTCATTGATTAGTTTGAACTCAGGCGTTAGTTGAGCAGGACCTACACGATTAGTCCGCGTGCAACGTTAGTCAGATACGGACCCGCTGCTCCGTCAGTCGCTGTCCATCCATCAACTGCGAACAATCAATTATTTGGAACCAACAGATCGTATCAAACATCTCTGTTGTCTGCAACGAGCGCCGGCGGCTCCAGGACAGCCTCGGAATTGCGTAGTCGGCTATTCAACGAGAAATAATAGCCGGACTTGTGATATTCCTCGAACAATATAAGTTCACGTAGCCCTGCGACGTTATCATTTTCTGTCAAAGTCATTAGTTCCTAAATTCATTTTCTTGGAATTTTCATTTCCGATAACGACATCTGGAACTCTATGCCTCTCATATAATTTTCTGAGCATAATGCTATTGGTATAATCAGGTTTTCTTGATAATCAGCTTTCTGCTGATATGGTTTAACATTCTATAAGGGTACTGTAAGTTTGCTGTAAAAAGGTAAATGCAGCTGTATTGTATGTATATCTATGGCTTACGAATTGTTCTCAGTACAAAGTTATTTGCAGCCATATCATACAAATAATTTGCTTGCTAAAGAGTGAAAGCTGAATAAATTCTTCCATCTATTTTCAGTATTATTTAAGCTCGTCATAATTCTTACAAGCTCTGCAATTAGGTATCACATTCCTACAGTAAATTAGAAATTTAAGAGCAGCAATCTTTCCAGGGATACAAAAAGAGTTTATACGGGTCACGGTTGTAGAGTTTAGAATCTTAGTTAAATAATTAATACACCATCTTTACAATTTACTCATTCAATTACCTCAGCATGTATGTTAATACTTTTCCGTAAGTTAATTCAACATTTAGGCTCCGATAATTTTACAAACGTAGCAGCAAACGAATGCCATTCTTACGATTAAAGCTTACGTTAATACTTCGTACCTCAATTTTTATTAGTTTCGATATTAAGAAAATCACTCACTTCTTCTTCTTTTCCACAGAAAATTATTGAAGCTTTCATAAACGGGTATTATGCGAAAAAAATTGTTCATATATTCGATAATACATAGTTTTGAAGGGGTACAAATGCTTATTCCCCTCTGGTGTGCTATACACGAAATGAATGCAGGACACATTTCAGGCGACCTTCTTTTTCTTTACCAACCGTGGACCTGTTCCCAGGCTGACTAAATTTTCAGTGTTTAATAAATATTTTCCACAGTTTTTCTATCACAATTTTATTGTAGGATAACATTGCAGTCAAAAGAATCGCTTGCTGAAAGTAAAATAACATACGGGTGTTCCTGTATACAGTATTTATCCCCAGGGAAATTCCCCTCTAGGGACATTTCTTAGAAATTTCAAGGTGGTAAAACCCGTGTTTTTCTGAATTAACGGTTCCGAAAGTCAACATTCTTCATACCGTGCAAAAATGTATAAGAAAAAAATTACTCTCAATAAGGATGTAGGAAACCAACAATTTTTTGAATACAGCTCTGAAATTTGCGCTCGAGATGCCACCCTCGGAATCACGGCTCGAATAAATTGAGGCGGCGCAGCGAGGCACAAGATGAGGACGGCAAAATAGGGAGCTCTGGGAACAGGATTTGGCTCAAATATTTCTACAAATTCATCGTACTCTGTGCTAGTTTACTAGATATAAATTTGAAAATTAGCTATCGATAGAGTAGAAATCCGCTTATCCACAAGAAAGAATCCGTTTACCAATTTTCTTGCGACTGAGAAAAGTCACATCTAAACATTAAAAAAAAGAAAATCCGACATTTTGCAGGGAAGCAAAGGATCCTGAATAGTGCCCGGTGTGGTGCCACGTTATTATAGTTTTCCCGTGTTTTCTTTTATGTATTCGTAAGTTGGGCTGCAGCCACTCCAATTTCTGCTGGATGTTGGCATTATGAGTATGCGTTAACAGAGCGAACAGTGCATGCGTCTTCTTAAGATTTTGTGATCTTCTTAAGTTCGGACGGGCTAAGTTATCATACACTAGATCAGGAATACGGTGAAACAGAAGTAAATATCTACATAACATAGATAGCGCATCCTGGATAGAGACTGAATACTACCTTATCAACACAACCATGTACGACTATGTAATAACAGTGCAATTGTTATTTTTTTATGCAGTCGCTATCGAGAGGTAAAAAACTAGTCTTCCATGCTGAGAGTTGGTGAAATTGTGCATAACTGATAGTAAAATGTTGTATGTGTATGCCATAGTCTGCTTATAAAAGGAAGGAGGAAAGAAGTGGAGAGACTCATTTTGCATGACATCATTTATCGTACTTAATGAGTTCAAAAATGGTTTGAGGAAAACTACTGGGAAAAGTTAGGATATTTTAAAACCGTAAAACCTGCTAACTGAAAAGTAGAATCTTATTTATATGCCTAGATTGACAGCGTGTGGATTTCCGGGAATAAGGACATCCAAACAGGCTGCCAATACGGCACACTTACTAACTGAATTACTAGACTACCTACCATCCTAAATAACTATGTTCTTTCCCATCAGAAAAATGACACAATTCCCATTGGATAAACTTACCTACCTAATGGAACAACAGCATGCATACCTAACAGAATAACAGCATATCTACCGAACGGTATAGCATCATGCCTCCCTTACGGAATAACACCATGTCTACACATTGGAATACCGGCATATCTACCCATAGGAATAATGGAATACCTATTTTCCCAAAAATGGTGTAACAAACTATTCGAATTATAGCCTACCAATTATCTGGAATAAAAACGTAGTCACGACGATCAGAATAGCTAGAAGATTGTCCTCTTCAGTAGAAGTAATTGTCTTCTTGAGAAATAGGTAAAATGGTGCTGCGAGAATGCCTCCAAACAGTTGAACAGATATTGCTTTCGGTTCATGAAAGGAAATACAATCAAGGAAAATCGTAAATACATTTGCATCTAATGCGAAAGCAGCGCCTGGTATAAATTTGAGAACACACTTGAAGGGAACGAGCGTGGCGATGCCGAAATATTGCGCTCTTGAGGGCCGAACCAAGAGGAAGATTGTATAAATCTCACTAGTTTTGAATAAATTTGAGGACTCTCTGAAACAGGTCCTCCGTCGACAAGATTATTTTTAAACAGCACGTGCGCCCCCTGCCTGCATGACCTTCTTCGCAAAGCTGCGTTTAGAGACGGTTTCAACGAGCAGAAATGACGCCTGTTGTATATTTACCCTATGATCCTATTTGTTCGTACATAATTATACTATGCGTATATGACTCTGCTGGTATTCCTCCACGTATGCATTTGAGCATCAAGATCAGAGTTTTCAACCGGATTTCCCGAAACCTCAAGGTTCCTTAAAAGGTCCTTAAGGGTTCCCCAAGAACGAGTGAGATAATATAATGCATTCCTGAATTATTATTTAGTTTCATTTACAAAATATTAACAAACATGCACAATATGTGCATGGTTAACAATATGTTCTTGGTTAACATCGAAATACAGGGTGGTAAAAAATTAGATGCACAAACTTTCACAGTGGACGGAGACACGCAAAATAAACACTTTTTCGCCAATACCAAATATTTCAAAACTTCTAAGTTTTCAGGGCACCGAGGTTTAAAATTTAACCTTAATGCCAAGTTAATAAAATTTTCGTATCTAAAAAATGTCACAATGGTAAATGAAACAAATATCGGAGAAACGGATGTTCCATCAAACAAGCTTTACTGAAACAGTTTGAAATTTCTGCCCCCTGCGCCAATGCAGGTTTGGTGTCTCTTTTGAATGGATTGATGGACAGTCTTTTGTCATGTTAAATGGTGCGACCGCTTTCCTTTTATCTCAGACTCCATCGGCGTTGCATTAATCAATGATTTGTGATGACCCCAAGAAAAGAAACTTAAAGGACTCATGTCTGGATATTTTGGAAGACATGCCTTTGGTCCGTTACACTCTATCTACATATTAGATAGATAAGGCGCCTTTCAGATATTGGCGAACATTCATGTCGGAATGGTCCGGAACCACATTCGTCGGCGGATATCAAGAGGCACATCCTTCAGAAGTTCACCCTATACGTGTCTTAGAAACGTGACACAAACTGGTCCATTCACAGGAGACGGCATCAGATATGGCCCAATAACGTAGTTTTTCACAATACTAGCCCACACAGCAACACTAAACCAATGCCGATAATTGAACCGATTCGCTTCATGAGGGTTATACCACTACTTGCCAATTGTGCGAGTTACGCACGAGTATGTAAGGCGTTTTGTTGCTTGAAAAAGTGGCTTCAAGATATAGAAACCTATTTACGTAGTGGCAAAGCAATTTCAAGAACAAGGACGATGCAAACGGATTTAAAACTTCTTGAGTGATGAAGGTGATAAAGACCTGAAGCATTTGGTTTCTGCTCAAACTGGCCATCATGAATATTTGGCTTGGAACCGAAGTAAATTTGTACTTCCCTATTATTCCAAAACCAGATCGCAATT
>VOMN01078168.1:0-25233 GCA_014899125.1 Orchestia grillus | reverse complement strand
TATATGCTTGCGAGAGGTATGAAGCGACCTCTCAAATCTTGACGAACAACAGCCATGTGTTGTCATTCCGTCACAAATCATCAACACTAGAATGAATAAGCATTCGATGTGCTAGATCTGATTTCACTTCCCAATAATTGCTTTCAAAGAAAACAAGAACTATCAAACTCACAGAGAAGTTCTGAAATACGACTGAAACTAATTATTTCGCTACGATTCACATGTGACGCTTGAAGAAGAGCTCTTGTGTCAGTGTTCTTCCTGACCTCGTTCCCCAGCTTCATATCGCATTCTCAGCAGACGCTAATAATAATGCTGTTTTATAAAAGGACTCGAAGTCAAAACATGGTACATGAAAACAACCACACAGTAATAACCATTCGCCTGTAATGTCCTTGGCTGGATGTCCCTAATATGTGCTGCAGCTTCGGTCAGCGGTGTTTTTTAAATATCATTTTCTAGAGCCAAAATTGTCATTTCACGTACATCGAGAATTCCTTGTTTCTCATTAACAACTGTAACGATAGAATCACGTAGTTAAAAAGGTTCAACTGTGGTGTTCGGCCCTTACAAGCAAGAGGGAAGTCCTAGATTATGATGAACAAGAAAGTCCTATTCAGGCCTGTAGCAACAACTTTTCTTTAGAAGGAAAATTTAATATTTAAGAAAATTTCTTTCTGCTCCTACGCATATGAAAAATTGTTTTGAATGTTAGGTGGTCGAAAATAATTGGTATACATGAAATTGCGAATCCTCGCTAAGTAGTATCAAAATTCTGATCAGAAGTTGTCGACGCCGAGGGATAAACCTTTGGAAAATGAAGGACTATGTTCAACTTCTTCAGTAAGATACATAGCTCGCTTAAACGATCTGAGCATGCAGCTTAATAAAATTTTAATTTCACTCCCGCGAACTGCTCATTAATACTCACAGGATCGTGTTTGCAACGACAGGCGAGAGATATTATGCAAGTCGTTTGACACAGGAGGCCTGCTCTAGTCGCCGAATGCACAAGTCGGACACTGAGGGACGGGGCCATAGATCGTGGCCAAGGTGCGGCCTTCGCTCACTGTGTGAAGCTCTTGTTCTGCTCGTGAAGTTATAAGGAACGTTGTTCATCGCATGAACAGGGTCACTGTTGCCGGTGTGTGTTCGTCTGGTTACGAGGGACATAGGATTCGACTACTTCAAACAAGAAATATATCTAACCGAATTTATTTGTTCTTACTCAAAAGTACTTATATCATTTACCATTTATGAAAACTTTTGACGTGATTAATCAGTCAGTACCAATTATCCCCCCTTTAAATGTTCTTGTAAATATGAAGAAAAACACTTGAATTTTTAGAAGAAATAATATTCTTGACAAAACAGGGCAATGAAATATGATGGACGTCAAGAATACATCATGTTGGATACATCAAGATATTTACGAGCACCCGTTCTGTAAAGTGAGGCGTCTGTCATGAAAATTGAAGAAATTCCACAATGAGGACCATTTTTGTAAATCATTGCACAACTGGTCCTCATTGAAACAAAAATGTTCTTAAATTTGTATAATTGAAGAATTTACTAGTAGTGCATGAATCTGTTGATTTTCAGATAAATATGACCACTTGTGCAGTAAAATGAAACGAGTTTTCTCTTGTGAACGGGCATTTAACTTCGCCTCTTTTAAAAGGAATTATATAATCAAAAAAGTCAATGATTATAAGGAGTTCACACTTTTAGTGATGGGAAACGTACTTGCATCGAAAATTTATACTGATTACCTATTTCCACACCACTACCTATGTAAAACATCGTTAGATAACTTAACCCGCCCAAAATATTCCCAACGATAAAATAGCAGTAGTAATTCTCTCCTCTATACAGAATCAGTGATCGTACTAAGGCAGCGCCAAGTACGCTGTAATTTATTTATAATGCAGAAGTACTTGGAAGTACTTACAGGTGGAGGAAAAATCTTCAATACAAGCCCGGGATACTCGTAATTTCTACAATCCGTTCAACAGTATACTGTAGTAAGTAGTTATATCATTTAACCGTGTTAATTCCTCAATAAAATAGTATAATAAGTACTTACATCATTTACCCGTGTTAATTCCTCAATAAGATTGAATCGAGCTGAAGCAACAAGAGATGATCTACGTTTGCCCGAAGCCGCGTCATTGGCTTACAAATGATTAGCGAATACACACAGATGAAAGTAAGCGTGGACCGCTGCTATGAACTCAATGAAATTGTAGAGCAATAAGCGATTCTCAATGCGAGAAGGGAATATTTTTAATACATTAAATTTACTACAACACCACAGATAGACTCTCCGCCACTAGCGCCTGAACTCTGTAAAGCAGGTAGAAGATTTTCAAATTCAAGTATTCATTATTTTATATTCAAATGACTTAAAATATTCAATTGGTTCCAGTATAAGTACTATGAGGTCGAAGTATGAATTAATAATAATGAACATTTACAGAATGTATGTTTTATAATTTCCCCGCCGTTTAGAAGCCCTCCCATTTTGGAAACAACCTCATTTCTTCTATTCTAGCATGGAGATATGGCTATAATATCTCGAGGCGCTATACCATCATTGACTTCCACTTTCAACATCTCTTTAAAAGTAGAATGAGCGTTCCCACCGCGAAAGCAGATGAACACAATATTTTCATCTCTTCCGCTGGTAATTAGTTAAAGTAATGGAATTGATACGGTGATGTGTGTACAAAAATGAATTATAAATTATTCACCGGCAGGGTATATACATTTCCATACACCTAGCAATGAAATTCCAACAGTTCAAACGTTCTACTGAACGCTTCATCAAATGTTGATGCACTCAAGATAAAGAGATGGAAAGTCTCAAGCTTAGATGATGCGTTATATAAAGAAAGAAAAATCCATCTTTTAATCATGAATCGTATACACCATAAGCTTTTAACGAACTTGTTCCGACTCAGCTTCAGTAACAATCAATTTCAAGTGACAACATTCTTCCCGCATCAAGAACAAGTAAAAGTTCAGGCCAGAGAAACAACAGCGCACCCAACACCTCGCGGGTGCAAAATGGGTTTCCTTGGAAACCTGAACTCGATGAGGAAAAGTCATCTTTGTAATGCACCATGTAACCAAATTTTCCTTCTGTCTTAATCCTGAGTTAAAAACCATAATTCCCCATTTCATTTTAACTAAACAATATGACGAAAAATAATTTCAACGCTATATCTTTCCTTCTGTGGCCATGTCAATGAATTTTGAATTTGCCTTTCTTCGATATACTACCAACAAAACACAAAATACAAGTTGAATACTAAGGCCAAGTTTCACAGGACTAACGGGCATTTTCTGTTGTTTTACCATCAAAGAGATTGAGAAATCACTCTTACTTGCCAGGAACAAAATTTACGCTACGTAGGTAACGTTAGCTCAAGAAGACTGAATCTGAACTAAGCATTATTTGCTCAACGACAGGCACGTTATTCAGAGTTATTAATGTTGGAATACATAATAAAGAATTCTGTAACCAGACAAAACTGATGGTGTAACTGGGCTTGCAAAATGCACACAATTTACTGAAGTTAGGTCAACTTCATAACAACCGTTAGTAGAAATTGAAAAAATGCCTTTCCAATTCATTACAGTATATCAAATTTTGAAATTAACTTTGGTTGACACTTATACATTGAACTGGAAACATCAGAAGGAACTACTTCTCAACGACAGCTTTTTCAAATTAGAATTAGTGAAGCGCATGGCAACGTAGTTTATGATTTATTTTTGCCATGGAAAGATTTATTTCCTCAGCTTTCGCAGCTCAAATAATTCAGGGCGCTATCTGCACGCGGCAAAAGCTCTGGAGTCAATTTAGCTACTGCAGATATTCGTGCGATATTCAAACCCAGCAATCACACTTCAAAGAGCAACGCGTGCAGCGAGAAACCAGTCTCTGTCAAAATAAAGCTTGCTCGAGTCGTGCGCAAAATTTGACACTGGAAAAGATAGGGCAGGAGAGAGCCAGCAAAACTATGGAAATGTACTGAAAAAATGCTTATAGGGAACAGGGCCAGGAATCAGAAGTTCACCAAAACCTTAGTCAAATAAAGAACCAAGTAACGAAAGCGGAAGAAGCGAAGTGATCAAAAAGAAGTGCCATAAAGCGACTGACAAAAACAAACTGACTCACTAGCACAGCGTTTCAGCGCGATCACCGTTCATGGAAATTTAGCGAGTTCTTAGAAGAATCTGCGAAAAATTAGAGTGGAAAGTAGCAGAGACCTGTCGCGCTTAGTTTGTACACGGAGCATGAAAATAAATGAAACGAAATGCTGGACTAAATAAAAGAAGTTGCTCAAGAATTGCGACATTCATTACACTAGAAAAGGGCTTCAGATTAAATGCATAATAGTCACTTTTCATCAAATATTCGGTGTTTGATCAAAAAATTCATAATTTTAATCACCGAAGTTTTAAAGCCAAACATAATCTTACATCCCAACTATTAGCCCTGCTAGAATTCACTGGGATGAGGCCACCAAATAAATCTGTGAAAACCCAAAATAATTGCTTGGATGAGAACAGTTTTAACCCCCATTGCGCATTATTAGAAACATCAATTGCGTGACAGTTAATTAGAACGAACGACCTACGAAAAACTATTTTTAAGAAAAGTTGTTACGTAGAGCGAGGTAGTAATTTAATGAAAGTAGAACAAATGTTTACCAAGCCTAGCTAAAACCAAGGCTCAACAGCAGTAACCACAGCCTTCCACACCGTCACGCACGAGACCAGGTTTGATCCTACCGACCTAGGAGGGGATTACGAAAAGAACATCGGAAATCCATTTCCTGTTGGTGTTGAAGACGTGACAAGATGACTGTTTTACCTGTCTATTCTGTGGAAAATAGGAAAATAGTTGCGCTCCAAGAATGGGCTTAGACTTCTGTACTGCATGGAACGAACTCTAAATCAATCCAATCCAGATCGAACATAGCACCGTTTCCATTGGCATACTTATGCGGTTATCGAGAGTTTCCCAAACGGAATCTAACAAGTTTTCTGTCACGGTTCGATATTCCTCTGCGAGTATTACTAGACACGCTCAGCACGAATCACCCTCAACGACTTCGTGATGACCATGATAATAATGCACACCTAAATTGCATTTTTTTCTACTTCAAAGAACGGATTTCACTATCGCGACACGGCTACTAAAAAATTATCATACATTTTTCAAAAAATCCAGAAAGCGCTGGTAAGCAATGAATAAAACTTTCGATGTAAGGCCGCTTTCGTTGAGTACTACTGTATACACAGTGTCATAAAAACTGTTGTGATTCTGTGGTTAATCAAGTATTTACTGAATATAATAAAATCAAGTATTGTAAAACTAAGTTAAAAACGCATTAATATGTTTCCTCTAACCCATTGAAAACAAATACAACGACAATTGAAAAACTATGAGTGATTAAGGTGTAATGAGACATTTGAGCGTCAACTTGCATATATGAGATTGGCATTTCACCAGTCTGGGTTAAGCAAGCGTTTGAATCAATTGATTATTCCGTTGCAAAATAACAGTTTATTCATAATTTTGAAATATACGTGCGTAGATCTCACCTCCATTTACACGTTTGACAACCAAACGTAAACAACACCAACAGGTTTAGAACTCGAAATAACGCGGGACAAGCAACGTCTTTTATAATGACAGAACACACCTATAAGTACCATGAAAGAAGCTCCCTACGTCGGATTACAAGAGCCACGGTGTCGGAGTAAAGTTTGGTTTACGCTCGATTCAAGAATTAAGCAAACCGTGAATGCAGGGCAGGCAGCCATAAAATATATTCACCTGTCAGGAGCGCACGAGATGGAAGGAGACGGTTTTCGAACTTCACAGTTGCTTCACTGACCATGAATGTGAGTGCGGGATATATTTTAAGTCATTACTCGTCTCACAGGTCGCAATATGTGCTTATGGTCACCGAGACGTTTTCAAACGTATGAGAATCCGTGCACAGAACAAAGTCTCCTCGAAGCTGATGAAAGTGATACTCGCGTCGGCTTGCAGTGGGTATTAGAATTTTTATCACTTTTCTTCGAATTCTTTTCGTACACGTGGCAATTCCCACAAGGTATCCACAAGATCAATAGAAATTTCAATTTTGTTACAATTTTTGCGTGAATTTGTAAAGAGGAAAGCCGAAATTGGTGCTTGGAATACTCGCATAGCGTTATCACCTAAGGTTCACGTGATAACTTTTAGGAACAGTGGCGTACGGAATTAATCTCTCCCGTGCTCAAAGACTTGAATTATCGGTCGGTCAGCATTTAATGAACCACTATTCCCGTTTCAACGGCAAATGAGCAACCGAAAAATGTCATTGACGGGGCGATCACTTGTTAGTGAGGTAAAATTGAACGGCGTAAATCCACAATTTCGAACGATTTATTTACATGATTTTCACCTCACGCATTAAAGTTCAAGTAAGCATATCGGCTTCTACAATAGTATTCAGTCAACTACGGAAGAATTTTTCATCATGATTCCTTCTCACGAAAAAATATAAACGAACAAAAAGCTACACGAAGAGCGACAGCGAGGGGCTTATAAACCCTAGGAAAGCTGGTAGAGGACGATAGCCTCACGTCACCACACCTTCCAGAGACTCGAGAGCAACTGAAAGCGCAGTTGCCATCTCGGCCTGCACATACCCCAAAATTCTTGAGGTAACTCATATAATAATCCATTGGCTCTCAAGTCGCAAACTTCAAGTGCAAATTTTAGCCCGCACAATATTTTGCGGAATCTTGATGATGCATTTCACATGTGTTAGGCGTATCAATAAAAGCCGTTAGATGTACCCAAATCCCCACTGTATATATCGGATAATGATATTGTTGGCAACACTTGTGGAATGGATTTTATCGGTGCATCTGTTGTAGCGCGCAAAATTTCTGCATGAAACGGGAAGAACAGCTTGGTTGTGAAGGGAAAGTCAGAGAATACTAATCGATCATTCTCCACGGCGGAAAGTTCAACTTTGAAATTATTAGAACTGTTTATGTCATTGCAGAGCTTAGCAGAACTTCTAGGTGAAAAGAGAGCAGTTTCGGGTTTTGAAAAAGGTTACCTCATTTTATTTCTGCGTTATCTGTGTATCAGTTGGCAAGTAGCACTTCCAGCCTTGGAGCAGCTGGCAAATGTGTACGACAACTGTAGCTCATGAAAGAGATTAATTCACTTAAATTTAAAAAAATTTCTCAACGATTTTAGATCCCTAATTTCGTGTAAAAATTTTTTACTACGAAAATAATGAGGTTAGGACCAGTTTTTCAAACTAAAATAATCCAGAATATTTTTTCATGCTTTGGTGAGGTCGTACTACCTACAGAAGAGCGTCCTAATTCATAAATAGCAACTATTAATTACAAGTCGTACAGATATCCGGCACAATTCGAGGTATTCGTGAATTTAAATGCGAGGCTCAAATGTGTCAATTACAATCTACTGTCTGCGTTAAAAAAAATTGAGGGTCAAAGTTTTTGTGAACTTGGGATTCCTTCATCTCGGCTCTCATCCGTAAATGTGCCCCGAAGCAGACAGTTTGTGCTCGTCTATAAATGTGACTGGAAGCACACGGTAGGCGTTCTACTGTTAATGTGACTGGAAGCACACGGTAGGCGCTCTACTGTTAATGTGACTGGAAGCACACGGTTGGCGCTCTACTGTGAATGTGACTGGAAGCACACGGTGAACGCTCTAGAAAATATGCAGCAGAGATAACATTTCTTCGAGGTCAAACTGCTGTGCACGCCCCACGTACGGCACTTCTTCCACTTAATTTAACGTGTAATACCAGAAAATTAGTACACTTTTGAAAAAAATATTGAGAGCATTTGATGTGTTGCAGTGAGTACTTCCTAACGACTCACAAATTTCAAAATGGCTTATGCAATTGCTTGATAATTTCAAGTCATTCGCTTTTAACAATAACGAGGAAGAATTTGCTTGTGACAAACTTCAATTGTATGACATATTCAGCGGTGGAATAGAAAAGGCTAACTATTTACGTACCTTAATTTAAAGTACATGAGTGTCAAAATTTAAGTTCTCTGCTGAATTCTGTTTCTAATTTTAGACTTTTGAATTCAACGGAGAAATTTCTTTAGCTGGTGTACGAAATCCGTTACGGCAAAGTGTTGCTCCACCGCGCTAGACGAAGGCCATAACCGCTGTCAATAGCACACACACGTGTCTCATACATTCTTGAAATAGTATGGAAATTTTGTCACTCTGTCAGCACATAATTTTTATGGTGCGTTTGTGATTCGAAAGCCTTGACGCATATCGTCTGCAGCAGTATGTCTAATACGTAAATGTTCTTGATTACTATACTGCGAGAAGTAGTTTGTTTCGTACGCAACTGAATAAGGTCTTTCGTTTTCAGTTTTAATACAGAATTTTTTGGACGACTAAAATGATATTTCGCGTATGCTTATTTCGCCTTGAAGGTCCTACGAATGAATAATCTACAGAATAATTAATTCTTATAGTTCGATCTTATTTGAATTATCAATAAAATCAGTAAACGTATGGTAGACATTTTTTAAAATTAGTATTTACATGTTAAAGTTAACGTGTACCCGTAACAGTTCCTTTAGCTGGCCAAGCTAACCGACGATGTAGCGGCCAAGGCTCGAGGCCTCCAGATCGATTGATGTGCTATTGACCCGTTTTCTCGATTTCATGGTTTTTATTGATTGCATTCCTACATGACTGATGCAATGCCGTGTTGAATGTCCTAAGGAGAGCCAAGTCCAGGCGTAGAGAAGAACTGTCTGGTTCTATTGCATCGTTTGGTGGACTAGGTGCGCTCAGTATGAAGAACCTTGGCATCGTTTGGTGGACTAGGTGCGCTCAGCATGAAGAACCTTGGCCAAACAAAGCGCACAGCGGTGCACTGGTGCGTCGCACAGGCGACAGGTCGGAGCCACAAATCACTCAGACATAAAACTAACAGACCACCTGTTGTCCTTGTCTTGCCTTCGTCTGTCAAGCGTTTCAATAATTAGGTAAGAAAGATTTTGCAGCACATCAAATAAACAGTAAATTTGAATTCATTTCCGTATCCAAGACACGGCTGTAGAAAACATCAACAGGTTTTCTTATCAAGTGAAGGTTTCGAAATAAAAGCTTTCGTTAATTAAATTACCAAAGAAACCATTCTCTATGGAAGACAGAACAAGTCCACGAAGGGAGGCAGCAAGACAGCGACGGAGTGAGTGAAAGCAAAATAAACTCATATCATGCAGATGCCGGTAATCGTCGACATTTATAAAGTTTTCGTGGTATAACGAGGGATTCATTGTACGACTGTACGAATATATCGCATCAGCAACAATTTTCTTACGAAATCAATGCTTGTAAAACAAATTTTGTGTGAATAATTCAGATCTGAATTTCTCCAAATCTAAATTAATTCAAATCGAAATGTATCTGAAAGTCTCTTAGACCCATAGAGTATTCTTGTAAGTCTGGAAAACCGTAGTTTGTATCACCACGGGCCTGTTAGTGTTAATGATTACAGATTCGCCAGCGCATTCAACCACACTTTGACTCTTTAATTCAAGTTCAATCCCGTTGATATGTTTTCTTTCCCGTGCATTGAATCACTTGTCATTAAAAAGAGCAAATGTCTGTTGTTTAGGCATTCATGTTAAGTCATCAGTAATGTAGAGGCAGCAAATCTATGTCAGTGTGCAAGTGGAGCAGCGATGGCTGCTTCATTTCTGCAATTGCAGGCAGCAAAGCAAAGGTACAACGGCTAATTGGCTGGACGATTGAACTGATGTTCAGCCGTTGAAAATTGCCGCAGGTTTTCGTTGAAAATTTCTGAGTGATACCTTAATTCAAAATTTATGTAAAATGATATTAAATTATGAACGTAGTGTAACGAGGTTTGTGATTTATCATCACCAGAATTTGTTTAAAAATTATTCTTCCATATCACAGCGCGCAACAGCAAGGATTATCGCTCAATTTATTGAAAATAATTATGTTTGCTTCGTTTACAGAAAAATTATTCGTATTCATAGAATATTTCATCGAATACCGACTGGCTTACGCTTTTCGATGTCCACTGAAGGCTATCTTATATAAAACGATACCGACTGGATCGATCAGAATTAATTAATGTCTAAGATATTACTTTCGCGCCTTTTCTTCGTAAATCACACGGTCGTGATGTGAGAGAAGCCGTGATGGGTGCCCCTGAAGATGAAGTAACTTCCCTTTTTAGAAGCATAAGGCCTCACTTAGCGGCACATAATTCGAACTTCCCTGAGCCGGTGTCTGATGATGCCATCGTCCCTTTTGAGCCCGTCTCCTGCTACGCACAGGTTCAGAGCGTGTTCGCCTGCACAAACCGAACATCCATTGTAAAATAACCCTCTTGCTTACGGAAAATGAAAATGTATGCAGCATTAATTACGTTGAAAGCCCTTTAATTATGCATGTTAGTGTTCAACGAAAGAGCTCACATGCAGTTGATGACATCTTCTTGATGAACGATTTCTTGGTGTATCACCGGTACGAATAAAAGAGCCAGAAACGTAATGTACGAGAGGGGTACTTTTATAAAAAGTTTGGCTCACCGCTGCATTTCCTGTTATGATGTTGAAACCGAAGAGAATAACAATTTTAAAAGAAAAGTAGGTTGTGTCTAGGAGAAGAGTTGAATAGTACTTAGAATGAATTTCAATGACGGTTTTCTTAAATTTTCTTTCTGACCATTTTATGTGCATCAGCAAGTCATGAAAAATGCCGAGCAAATATTATATGATGCAAAGAATTGTTTAGTTATGTACTTCCTATATTTTTACCACAGCTTTGTGAGGCAAGTAATAATGATGAGAGTGTTTAAATCACACATCTGCCTCTCGATGTACGAAGATATTAGCTTAAAATAATATGCCTTTGCCAGTACTGCTCTTGACATGAAGTGATGCTTGTTAAAAGACATAAAATTGGAAATTAAAACACATAAATTTTATTCTTTCCTGTAAACTAATTCCACAAGCTTTAATGAGGATTTGGCTCGCTAAACAGGGGAGAAATTTTTTTACTACTACCGTACCCAAACTCAGGGAGGCATCGCCGGCGAACAGGGCTGTCGATCACCGACGTATGGTTGGCCGTCTCCACCGCGCCCGAAACCGCCCGGCGCTCTCGCATCTGCGTGCGGCCACGACCTGGGTGCCGACCACAGCTGGCCGGCCACCCTTGATTTCAGGCAGACACTGTCGCTTCGATATGCAGTAACATTTGAGGACGAGTATCCCTTATTCTGAGGTTGAATAGCTATCACTGAATCGGGATGCATTACTGGCAAATAATCTCTTCTGAATAAAACTTTCAAAATTATTGCACTCAATTTATCGAGCTATGAAGCCACTCGCTGAAACATTTGAAATATTTATTCATGTTCATTGATATAAATATTCATAAGACCGTAATAAAAGAAAAATTATAAATAGAATTGCGTACATGTTATTTCGTCAAAAGATTTAATTACGTAGGCAACAATGCCACAATGAATGTATACGTCGTTGTATTGCCTATTCACCGGCATTATTATAGCAAGAGTTTTTCAAAGCCGTGAATGAAGGGAATTTCAGCAGTTGTAGTATTTGTTTTCAGTTTCGGTACTATATAACACAGGGTAATATTGCTGCTCATATGTTTACGTATTTTAGTAATATTGGTAGGTTTTCGAATTTAATTAACTATCAAAGAAACAAGTTGTACAACTTTTTCGTGGTAAAAAATTACAATTCGTCGTAGTTACAATTACTACAGTGTCCAGTAACGAAAATTTACGAACTAGAGTCCACTTTTCGTTAATAATAGGGACCCATTTACCCACACAGAAATAGGTCTTTAAAACAGTATATCCTACGTCAAAAAGATGTGTAGAACAGGTTTCCGCCCAACATGGGTCTTTCAAAACGCTTTATCTTTTTACTTACCTTAATTCTCCAGTGGCTCAAAAGTGAACGTTGAGAGACTGTTTTGGCGTTAAAAATTGTGACATAAGCAGCAAAAATCCCATAACACTACAGGACAGATGGGCCAATATGTCCAATTCGTCCCAATGACCCAAGGGAAACTTAAAAATTGTTAAACGTTCTGTAACCTATTTTATCCTGCTATTTGAATGAACTCCAATAAAAATAAAATACTCTGAGTCATTCCAAAAAATTTAATTAAAGGGTGGTTATAGCAACTTGGAATTTTCAAATGGATCATTCTGACTCATCAGTCCTTCTAGCGTTGAAAAATACGAATTTTTACATTTTACATCCTGACAGAATACTTCACCTCTGAGAAAACGTGTACCTTTGGATCTAGTGTATAAATTTGTGCCAATGATTACGGTAAACCATGAAAAAATTGATTGAGGCTTTGTCGAGCTTTGACTTTGGGATGCGGTACGTTCTTAGTCATCTTAATATCATCTAATTGAACTTATACATTCTATGCGTGTTAGAAGCTAGTTTACCTATTTCAAGAATACATGAAAACTTACTCAGTAAAGGAAATTATGCAGCCTTATCTAGCTTTGGCAAAAGCGATGAGTAATGTTAATAGAATTTCATGGAACTATTAGAGCCCCATGAAAAGTTCTCGGATGAAACCCGATGAAATGTTCTGTTACTCTTAATAATTTTGAACCCACAGAAAAAAATTTAAAACTTCATGAAAGTCACTTATTTAACCAGGACCTCTCACAAAGCTGAGATAATTATAATCATAAGCCAGAGGAGGTGAGTGCAACCCAAAAGTCAGTAACAATGCATCTCGTTTTCTACGTAAACAAAAACGATTGAAGATACATAGTCTAATAGAGCTACACTGAATCGAACCACAAGCCATGGCTTACACCCTGCCAAATTTAAACGGTCTAGTTTTTTACAATTTGCACATAAGTGTTCGTGTGAAACCGTGAGTGAAAATGAATAACATGTAATAAATCGAAATTATTTGCGTAATAGAAATTATGGAAAAAATTCATGTTCTGTTCTGATCATGTTATTATTGAGAGAAACTATTTGGCACAGTGTAAGTAACTTAAAGGTACGAATACCACTAAAAACGTACCCTAGAGACCGTCTGGTAACATTACATCCCAAAGAACAATTGATCGCGCTTCAGCGTTCGCCAAGTGAAGTATAACTTCCTTCAATGTCGAGTGTCATTCGATAGGTAATTTGTCAAGTAATTTTCATTAAATAGTTTAAATCTGCTTTAACTGAGAGTATACATAATTTCCAAGCCATTGACATTACACACAATATTGAATTTTACGACGTATAGGCATCAGTGATTTAGATGTTCACCGGTATTGGTGATGAGGTATGCGAAGAGCCGTGGATGAATTTTGATGCCATTTGCTTAGCTATGCGAAGGGGCTAAGGTAAATTTATGTTTTTGTTTCTTACCTGTTTCTTCTAATGGAACATAACGGTAGTTTACCTACATAGTACAATACAAGTATGCTTAAGTGAATGTCTGAGGGATTTGGGTCCGTTATTAACTTTTCTGAACAGAAAATTAGTTTTTTAGCTCATTACTGACGAGCTTGCATTACACATCGTGCTCATACTAGATACAAGATATCTAAATTTCGATGTTTTATTGTTTAAACAGTATTAAATGATTTCGGCTTCAAAATATCACTACGGAGGGCTTGACATCAGTTTGCAAAATTTAGAATTATCATCAAGCTACATTGTAAGTTGTACTTGATATTATTACCTTATAACATGAAAAGCAGTTGAATTGTCGTCCCTCATGATTTCCAGACGCGTTACTTTCACGTGGGAGGATCAAGATTTCCAAGTCGAATCGATCACCTAGAGTGGAGCACGTCGCTGTTGTGAGACGAAGTAAGCGAGAATAAGGTGTTGCTCAGGGAACATCTAAAGTCTAAACTGAGAAAAGCCTACCGAAGTTCAGCCAGGTCGAGGAGGCACTCCTGCGACTTCCATGGCTGAGCTGGGTGAGACGCTCCAGTGTGATAATCTCGTACGCAGTCTATTATTAACTTGTTTACAAATTTTGATTTCATTAACAGTAGTAAAAGGTCTGAAAATATGTAGATGTTGACGTCGGCTTGCATTTTACCACTACATTAGACGGAAGGGTTTAATACGAGTGCATACGAATAACTATTACTTGGAAGTCAGCATCTGCCAGTGAGGTGTGTTCGAAGGCTAGGCAGCCCAAAATTTCTGTGAAGAACGCTAAGCCAGCGGAAAGCAGTGCGGCATGTAGACGAGCCCAGTTGTTGCAGTTGCGGTAGAAATGACTTGAGGTCGAGGTCCGTAATTGAACCATAGATTTTGTTGGGTCAAGATTCAGTTGCTAAAGACCATGTTCTACCGGGGAAGCACTGAAATTTTGATCATAACGTATAAAGAAGTTGCAACCAAATTTAGGATTACTTCATCGTTCAAATCGGTCCCACGAGCTCATGTTTATCAGTCCCAAGGGCACTCTCAAAGCTCAGGCGCACAGTGAAGGTGAAGCGGAACTCCTCGCTCGTTAGAAACGTTCAAAATGACATCTCCATAACTGGAAGAAGGTATAGAAATCCTTCATAAGTTCTAACAACATAGCTGTTTCTGAACTGAGTGATGGTGAGTGGTCGTGATTAAATGGGCTTATTGTACAACAGTGTCATAGATGCATGTTTATTTTAGCTTATTCAAGTCTAAGATACGTTTTCAAACTTCTAATACGTTGATGCTTAGACTTGTAAACATAGCTGTAAGAATGTGACATGTATATATATTGTGTTGATGTTTCGTTTTTTCTTCAAGTTCCTATTAGGTTCTCTGGTAAAAAATGCTTGAGTGAATAATTTCCTGAGTCTTGAGTTAGGTGAAACGAACCGTTCAGACTGCTTTCTAAAGGAAGTTGCATAACAATCTACATGAAGGGATCGGAGTCATAAACGAGTCTGGTACGTGAGCAAATTCGTACATTGTAGCTGATCATCGCACTTTGTCCACTTTTTATGTTACGCTTACATGCAGGGTTTCACCATTTCGTAGCCTGTTGAATTTTATTCATTCCTGAATTCGGAGCTCAGACTGGCGAAATTGACGTGCGTTCTTGTGTTTGTCTAACGCAGCTTGCACTTACCTGCTGGAAGACTTAATCGATTTTCCTGTCCCACTCTAGACATTTATTTCCGACCTGTGTGTCCCGGTCCAACTCTTCATAAGAGTACAGTAATTCACAACCAATTTCCTCCGTTACTCAACCCATTAATGACAGCTCTTCGATACTTTCATAACACAACTTATCATCTCATGCTCTAAGTTACCTCGTCACGAGGAATATTGACATTCGCATGACTCCAAGTTCTTTATAGCTCTTCCGTAGTATCTCAAGTTCTTCAGCTTACATCATTTCCAGTAATACACAGCTTTAACAATCCATAACCCTGCGTACCTCAGTAATACACAGCCTTAACATCCATAACCCCTGCGTATCTCAGTAATACCACAGATCAATTACAAGTATGTGATCTGTGGTAATACTCATCCTTAACATCCATAACCCCTGCGTACCTCAATAGAAATGATGAAAGTTACCAATAATTTTTGAAAATATCGTCAGTTTTTTATTTTACTTATTTTTTTTTCTTTACTTTTGAGTCGTTCTATGTCAAGGAGAGCTGGAGTCCCACTTTGACCATTTTTAAATTTAATGTAATTTTTAGGGCGTTCTGCATGATCTTTGGTGGTAATATGTCACATTTTCGTTGCATTTTTTTAGCTGAGCATTCATTGCCTTTCAAATAAAGGCTTCTAATGGTCACTTTGTGTTGGAAGGTCTAAAACATCCCAGCTTCGCCAATCGTTCTCAGAAATTGCGGCGCACGTTGACAGACGAGTGTTTACGCCCAATTAGTGTAAATACCTTTTTGAACGGAATCAGAATATACTGGTAGAGATCAAGACGACCGTAGCGTAATGAATATACAAGTCTGGAGAGTACAGGGTGTCGCAAAAGTCACTTAATTATTTTGAACGTTTATTACAAGACAACTAATACAGCAAAAAAATGCGTTAAATAAGAAATGCAAGAAAATTTTGAAGTTTCATCCTTTAATGATGATTCAAATTTGAAGCTTATTTGTGATCACGATTCACACAATTATCACATCCCCAAAATGCCGAAATACAGCGAGGACCAACGAGCAAAGTTATAGCGGAAAGTTATTTCGCTCGCAATGGACCGTTAGTTGCAGCACTGAGAGACTTCGTTAGAACATTTAATCAACAAAGGCCTTCCTAACATTGCGTTGTTGCAATGATTTCAAGATTCACAGATTTCGGCTCATGGCAGACCGAAATCGTTACGAAATGCACGTGTAATTCAACGTGTTTCATTGAGTGTTGCAACAGATTTAAAAATGTCGACTACGCAACTAGGAATTTCGAAAAGATCATTGCAACGCACTCTATCAAAAAATTTAAAACTGTTTACACGTAAATTTCAAGCAACACAATTAATCAAGTTTCCAAACCATCAACAAAGAAAAGACATCGCACATCCATTTCTATGGCGGACGAATGATTGGACTTTTATCTCGTACCTAATCATGTCTGACGATGCCTCTTTCCATATCAGTGGGCATGTTAATAAACAAAATTGCCGATTTTGGTATGATGAAAACTTTAGGATAATGCATGAGCAGCCACTTCATGCATCGAAAGTTACCGTCTGGTGGGGCATAAGAGCGCAAAAAAATCATAAGTCCATACTTCTTAGAGGTAATTTTTGATCATCAAACCGTGACAGTGAAAGGAGACAGCTGCAGACAAATGATGCAGGAATATTTATTTCCAAAACTGGAAGATTTGATGGAGCGACACCACATACAGCAAGAGAAACCGTGGCAATACTAAGAGCTGCCTTTCCTAATACTTAAATATCAATTTTTGGGAACGTTCTATGGCCACCACGGTATCCTGATTTAACCCCTAAAAACTTTTTTGGTGTGAGGATATCTTGAAGGAACGGCTCATAGTAATAGGCTTAATACTCTCCATGAGTTAAAAAACTTCACCATCGAAATAATCAACAGATTAACTCTAAATATTTTTAGGAAAGTAATGAAAAACATTGTTAGTAGAATATACTTGTGCTTAAATAAAGGTGAAGAATATTAAAATAATATTGATTTTAAAAACTGTAATTTCAAAATTTATTTTTTCATTTCAAATGTAACATGTTTTCATAGTTGTATTAGTTGTCGTGTAATAAATGTTCAATGTGGTGAAGTGACTTTTGCGCCACCCCGTACGTAAAAAATTCGTTGCGCAATTCCGCGAGCTATGCTCAGCCTCCCATAACTACTGTTTTCGTGCAACAATTTAGTCTACAATTTCCAGCCGGATTTCCACTTAGTCTTCATCTAAATGAAATTTAGCTGCCGTTGAGTGTCTACGTTGAACAATATGCACTCGCAAAGTTGAATAAAAATTTTTGGATGCAGATTTTTTAGTTTTTTCGTGGTCAATATTGCAACTTTTTCTTCTGTAAGCTTCTTCATCTTGCTGTCGTTAGAAAGACCAATCTTCAGAAGCTAAGTAGTGTAGCTTCACTTAAGGGTTTCTAAATCAATAAGAAATTGTTTGAAGAATCGTTTCTTCCGGCACTTCGTAACAAACATTCTCTATAGAGGAAGATATTTATAGAGCATACATAGGATGAGGAAACGATTGAAAATCATTTCCTTGTTTTTGAAATCGTCGTAAAGCTCTACATGGAAACCCATTTAAGAAAATTTTGGAAAAATAGACGTGAGTACCCAGCTTAACTCCTCTGCCGAGCACTTATAACGATCTGCAATTTTGGCTGCCTTGTTGGGAAATCATAACCAAATAATCGATTATGGTGGCGAAAAAGCTTGACTGCCAACTATCTCATTGGTAACGTTTAGAATATATTTAAGGTATGAATGAAATCACTAAGTTTCTTCACTTTTCATCGATAAGCAGTGTATTTTGCTTGATTCTAAGAAGTAATTTTTAATACTATTATGTTGTACATGTATGATTTCTGGCAAAAATTGTCAGTGTCTGAACTATTCATGTTATTTTCTAATTAATATTCTATATTGAGTATACAAGTGAAACAAGATTTATTATTTTTTATGATCTATCGATTTATGCCCTAATTAAACGTTCACTTTCATTGGGTAACGGAAGGGAAAAATGAAAATGTTTTTTTTTATCCCGTATTTTATCTACCGAATTACATAAGCTCCCACAACAAAAACTTAGCCTCCTGTGACTGATATGGTGCAGAAACTCCATGAGCACTAATAATGGTTGCAGATCTGCGTGACATTGAGTGTCCAAGAATTCTAATGGGCACCTAGTCGATTTTAAACTGCTCTTGCATCAAATGATCTCGTAGCGCAGCCACAGTACGTGGAATGATATTTTCGATATCTAACTTGTCGTTTTAGGTAGTCCACAAATTTTCTAATGGCCTTATGTCTGGGACTATGTTGCCCAATCTAAATGCCTGACATACCCTCAATGACTGTTGTACTAATTCATGACAGTTCTAGCTCTATGCATTTGGTAGTTGTCATCTTGAAAGATATGCAAAGTAACAGGTCTTTCTTCATTCAGAGATTTTACAAAGGACAAAACTTGGTTATCTTGCAGCTCAATGTAGCCGTGCTGGTTCAATTTGGCAGTTACCTGTTTAAACGAATGGCCTAGTGGGCAGGAGTTAACATCAGCTGCGTACTAGCCACTCTGTCCCTTTCAGCCGTTGGATGAAAATCATTATGAATAATTAATTTAGAAATGGCTGGAGAAGGGCTATCACTGATGCTTCGCAGTAGTTTCATCCTTGGTGCAAAGTGATTCCGGTCAACAATTCGTGATATAGCGTGTTTCTTATTGGCTAGGATTTCATCCAACCACAATTTTGCCTTTTATTTCCGTATGTGTCACATTGTGTTCATTGTTTGGTGGACCCGAATAGTAATGCAGCATGAAACACCAGTGAATTTCGTTACTTTCATCGATGGGTGCCCCTTAGTCTGACCAAATGTACACGCCCCTTTTTGCCACTCTGAACGTCATTCTTTCGTCCCATCATTGTGGAACAACTAAAAAACAGGTCTATAAATATCTTGCCAGCTCTGAATGAAGAGTGAAGCATTTTTGTACTTGCATATGACTTAAACTTCGGTCAAAGCTTTAAAAGCCAATTGATGAACGTAGTAAAATACTGGAGCTCGAAAAAAATTGGTGAGTAATTTCTTATACGGGCAGCTTATTTATGGACTGCATTACTGTGTGCAATGAGGAATAATTGAATGACAAAACAACTAACACTTTCAATGCAGACAATATAGGAGCTAACGTGATTTGCTCCATTCTTCAGCATCCTAATGCGATGTCTGTCAACTGCTGACATTAGTGGTGTAATCTCAGATAGTTTATTTAATCGAAAACCACTGAACACTTTCAGTTGCTTCTTACAGGACTTTTAAGTTTGATTATTTTTATCATCGGCATAAATCCTCCTCGTGACAATGTGGCATGAATTCTACGGGATTTAAATCGGAACTGCTCGGTGGTCTCACTATAAAATTGTGCCCTTTGAAATTATGGTCTACTAGCTAGTTGGCTGTGTTCTTTAATCTGTGTGTGGGTGCATTATCCTGTTGAAATATCAAAGACATTCGTTTTATAATTGGTTGATCATTATGCTAGAAAAACAGATGTCCCCCAAGAGCTTACAAATGAATTTGAATTCAGTTTCAGTTCTTTCAGTAGTTTGTGGGATCCAATCAACTCATCTTCTTGGATACCTACCCAAAACGGAACGTTGTGGATAAACGTGCACTTCTAACGAGCAGGTATTCAACAGCCAATCAAATGATTACCCATCAGGCCCATTGAGCGTTGCATAGGACTCGTCAATAAAAATTACATTGCTGAAAGTGACCTTCAAATAATTTATTGCCTATTCAACCCTTTTGGTTCAGTTTGCTACGTTCAATGGGGATTTTTGATAGAACTCCTCTCTCTAGTATGGGTATCTTGGATCTAACACCTGGTGGCTTCCTTAACTTTGGCCGTACCAGGAGCTTCAAAAAAATCTTGTCGGTGGAATGAAGAGTTTTGGAAGTTTCTAACTTTATCTTACGAATATCCGTGGCAGACAACTTTTGTAAATAATTTTGGTGTGTTGCCTAAGGATTTACCTGAAAACAGAAATGATTTGATAGTATCGTTAACTTTTGGATCTTTCGAATGTTGGCATACCAGTTCCAAACATAGAAACATTTTTAGCTCGATCTCCTCCGGTAAGATAAGACCAAATTTCTATTGCAAAGTTTAACGGAACAGTTGGAATACTAAAGTTTTATAAACTGTGAATAACTTGACTATTAAGAGCGCTATCATTTCACTGAGCAAGCAATACAGTCAGAATTAATTTTTATTTTTATAATGGGATGAAATATTGTACAAATCGTAATAATCAAAAAGTTATTTAAATGTTTCATTTTGAAAATTGCTTCCATATTCAAGCAAGACTCACCGTATGTCTGCAGTTTTACTAGTGCTAATAGCATATACATATATTTAATTCAGCGAGCATCTATCTGAATAAAATTGTCCAGATAAAAGATAACTGAGAAAAATAGCATTTGGTTATAATTTTTATTGAATTAATTGGATGCTATAGCATCATTTGGTCATTATACATGATTACGATGTTGCTCAAGCAGGCTCGCCTGACTGAGATTGGTGTAAAGGGAAGAGGCTTGTCATTCCAACCCGTCCAGCAGCGACACCGACATCTGAGGAGCCAGCCCCATTTGATGAGGTGCTGTAGTTCGCAATAAAATGAGATATAGAACATGAACAAGACTCTGCATCGCAAAGATACGTAGAAATATGACGTCGAGCAGATGATACCACGAATCGTTTCAGATTAACGTGATAATGGACCGTCCGAAACGTTTGAGATGAAACGTTTGACAGCTTTCGAGTGACGTCATTTGCTACAGGTATTGTATATAATTCAGAATAACTTTCACTCGGGAAGGCTGTGATTTGTCATAGAAGATCTTCTAATATCACATCTGTATTTTTTCAAAGGTCAATTGACAAGGCGTAAATGCGCAAGGAACGTCGTTTTCTTAATTTTTTTGTACTATTTGCCAAAACGTGCAATTCGTGTTACTTACTTTGCAACAAAACATTCAATGATACTGCACTTACTTTGATGTACTGGTTATTACCCTTGGGATTTTTTGGTGCGTATAACGTTTTTCGAAACCGTATGGTTTCGAAAAATGTTTGTGTTAGTCAGTTTGAATCCATGTGTATGCGAGGAAAATTTCAAGCCCGAATTTGAGTGACGATGTTGGTCAAGTTAACAAATGAAATCGGACAATATATTCAGTGACGTAAAACAAGTACCTAGATAAGAAATTTATTTAAAGCCTTTATTGAGGAGTTTATCAACTGTGAGAGAAGGAGGATGCGACTAACTCTAATAAAAATTAACTGAGTTAAAATTGAAAAATTGAAAAATTGAGAATTTAAAATTGAAAATTGAAAATTTATTTTGTCGCGTATATAGAATTTATAGGCATTTAAAATAAAACATGTGAATAAAAAGGTATTAAGACAATCAAAAAATATTATTGAGCATTTTGCTGAACCACTTTCACTTGGAATTACAGTTCCCAAGTGATTTCTGTAAGTTTTAACGTAAGGTAAGGCTTGAGTAGAATCTTAGGCTATTCTTTTTTGGCAAACAGTTTCAATTCATTGACGTTCGTCAGGCATCTTGCATGCACCTGGCTTTCGAGTTTTCTTCCTAAATTTTCAATCGAATTTTAATCTGATGATTGACAAGGCCCGCCACTGGATAATATAGATTTGAAACAAATAACGAATTATCTTAGCGGCATGCTCAATGCCATTATCCTGTTTAAAAATTTATTCTGACTCCAGATCCATTTTTCAGTAAATTGTCCTTCAATTAATTCGAAATGCCCTGCACCATAAATGCAGATCAGCCCCTTACCATTATCACCTGCCATCATTTCACAGCTGGTTTGGCGTTCGGCTGGGTGCGGGCTGTTCTATCTTCTGTCAGAATATGAGTGACAGCTCTATCAGATCTAGCATCAGACCTTACCTTTTTAAAAAAATCCTCAATCTTCATTGTACTTCAAATTCACTTCTGCAAACTCCAATACTGATTTTAAATCGCGTTTTTTTTAGTAATGGGTCTTTGGTAAGGGAATCGTTATTTTACGTTTTTTCCGGTGAATTTCATTATTATTTATTTTTTTACCGACATGTATCCCAACGGAACTCAGATCTTTTATGAGTTCATCACTTGTCGCAAACAGACTAGTTTCAACCTTACGCATCATGTTTTGTGAATTGCTTATTGAAATCCTTTTTTGTGCACCAGATTTTGAAAAACTTTCCGCAGTCCCAGTTATCTTTCGAATCTACACAGTGTAATTAAAACTGTTCGAAGAAATTTTCCTATTGCACATTTTTGCACTGTGCGCAGAAGATACGATCGTTCACATCTTTTGGTAGCTCTATTTGCTTGGTGTCTAGTAGTAGTTTTAGCCAGGCTTCTATGTAAACCTAGAGTGCTCCAGATAATTTTGCATCACATTCCTTTCAGAGTTTTCCCAAAATTTCAAATGTATGCGTGGTAAGCTTAGATGGTTATTAAAGACGATAATTTATCAGTCTTTTATTTTCCCACTACAAGATTCTTTTCATTTTCTTGTAATTCATTTTTCTCGATTTTAAAGCTCTATTTCGATTGGTTTTCAGTTCGTTGAAATTCGTGGAAAGCTGTGACAGATCTAGCAACACTAGGTATCACAGATACCCACGTTTACTTGAATGCTAAGCTTTGTACAAATATTTACAAGAAATTGTTTCGTAAAGGTATCTTTTTATGTATGTATTACTAGACATCACGTGACCCGTTGGGTCAAATAAAATTTATCAAAATCAAACCGTATCCAGAAATGTATCCGATGTAGTTAAGTCGATATCCACAATATAGGATTAAACGAAGAGTGAAAATTTCGAATGTCTCAGAGCCGACAGACAAATACTTCATTCTCGTATCCACTTTACTAACTTGCCCGACTTGAATTATTTTTTTTTACATGACGTAAGTGCATATTTTCTCTTCTGTGCACGAGTTCAAACAAGCAAATAAGACGACCCGAGTTTTAGTATTATACAAGGTGACACAAAAAACGAGGGAGGATGTATCACCCTGTACTAGACGACACGGGACCCGTTGGGTCAAATAAAACATATCAAAATCAAAGCGTATCCAGAAATATAACCTATGTAGTTAAGCCGGTATCCAAAATACGGGATTAAACGAAGAGTATAAATTTNGACGACCAGAGTTTTAGTATTGTACTAGATAGATAGATAGCTGAACAATCAATAATGCACATAGCTGTACATTTTGTATGTATATAATTATACATTTTATGCATCACTACATATGTACTGCAAATGTCGAGACTTGCAGCAATCACGGATTTAAAACCTATTTTAGAAGTTTCCAAGTTCTCTCTCTATGTATATTGTCTCTGATTTGAAAAAATTGATATATGTCTTACGATCAGTGATGAGCTTCAAAGTATATAATTGATTATTATGTAAGTTTCATGGTTGAACTTCTTCAGAAAATAGTTTTAAGCGAATTTATTACACTGTCGAAATTCTCGTTTCACCTCATCGTATGTATGTACGTATACTGTTAGGAACGAAATTATTCCTGGATCCTCTAATATGAAACTATTTCACTGTATAATATCGCCAAATCCAGAGAATATCTTCTCCTAATTCTTTTGCACGGTTTTGAGTCCGTTTAAGGTAACATAAAGCTCAATTTTCAGAAGAATAAATCGTATAGAATTCATATGAAATATTAGTTGGCCAAAATAATGATGACAAAATTACTCATGCAATTTTCTTAAATTTAAAGAAATATACTATATCATTAGAGAATTTATATTATTTTACATATCATCGAAAGTTTTCAAAACTATTTTTGCGTAGAAACGTTCATGAAAATTCCAAAGAATATAAGGTGTCATTCAACGCCAACCGCACGATAAGAAAGATAAAATAGCTCAGCATTGACTAGAGACAGAAAATTATTGACCTTCACAAATCAGTTCACAGTAATGGTGATAATTCTAGGCGCTTGGTTATCCCGGGGTCTACAGTACAATCAATAACAAAGAAGTTTAGCTAGTTTAGCACAGAGGAGACCACCTAAAGGGAAAGAAAACAGAAACTGTCGCCGAGAACTCCGTAAAAACGGTGTCGTGAAGTCGATATCAACCTAAGCGGTCTGGTGAACGACGATGCCAAGATACGCAGGTTATGACAGGCAGTACAGGCACCACACAGGGTTATTTGAAGAAGAAATGAATGCGCAGTCATCGTCCTCAACGAACGCCTCTTCATGAATCATGCGATGTCGCTGTTCGATTAAACTTCGCTAATACTCATTTGGACGAAGCAGATTGCGTCTGGAAAGGATCTATATGGAGTGACGAAATAAAAATATAAGTTTCCGGACATGATGATATAAAAAAGATTTGTCGCAAGTAAGATGAGGCTTTCCTACCGAAAAACACAGTGCCAGCAGTTATGCAATGAGGGGGGATCTATAATGTTCTAAGGTGCTTTCTTATCAAGTGAGATAGGAAAATTCATTTCGATTAGAGGAGTGATGAATCCAAATGATATCAATATTTTTGATGTAAGCCTACAGAGAACTGCACGAAGTATTGGTCTACGCGATCAATTCACACTTTAGCATGATAATGGCCTAAACAAACGTCTGAATTTGCAACTTCAGGGTTAAAGAAAAGAAAATAACAAATTCGTGGGGCCTTCGATAAGTTCTGATTTTAATCCAAACCAAACTTGATGGTGCGAATTGAAAACTCGGATCAGAAGACCTTGCAGTGAAATTTTGCTCAAATTTGTGAAGCAGTTTTTTATAAGCAAAAATGTCGGCGAGATCTACTTTATGACATGTCCAAACTTGATCAACGTACGTGCAAAATGAGTATATATAATCTGGAATTG